>APFE030418801.1:5566-18141 GCA_000404065.3 Pinus taeda
TAATCAGCTGACCTTGTTCCTTTAGGCAGTGAAGCAACACTTTTAGGGACTTAGGAGCCCTCAATTTATGGACATTTACGATTGGGGTTGAAGTGCCCAAAAATTTCTATAACACTACTAATTCTTTGATGTGCCAAAAATTTAGCAGTAGGTTATATATTTTAACCCACACAGGCATTTTGGAGACCACCATGGTATTTGGATCAAATTATGGAAACCATGATGTCAAGAAAAGTCCAGCGTTACCCTAGAACCATGGTCCCTCATTCAATGCATATTCCTTGTCATTGACTGTGTAGAATTTGACAATGAAAAAACCTTTAGAGCACAGGTGTATATCACAGTTTTCTGTCCATATGGAGTAAATCCATTGACTTAGGGCTTCCGGTTTAGGCCAAAACCCGTTAAATCTGCATCTCACTGCTTTTGATAAATAATCATCATGTATTTCATTTACCTCAAGTATAGCGATCGATAGGGTTGGGTTCTGAGTTGTCTGCTCGATGATGTACGCATCAGGAGCTGTGGCTTGCTGTTCTGATTGTATTTGAGACCCCATTTTCCCCTTTACTACATCTTTGAAAGAAACTGGTCCTTTAGAGCTTGTTCCGAAGCAGCCACCACAGAGTCTTGTGTTGAGGTAGATAGTCGAGTCTTTGCCTATGTCGCATTCTTTTATCTTGTGTTCCTCCTGCAATACTTTTCTTGTGTGAATCAAGAGTTGTTTGCAAGGTGGAATGTGCAACCTTTCTTGTGTCCTTTGTTTGAGGGTTTTGATCTCCTCCCAACTCCCTATTTTTATGCATACTATGTTTCCTTCCATAGTTCTAATAAAAAGGGTAATTTGTTTACCTTCCAGCATCTATGCTATTGGGGCTTCAAGATCTAGTGATGGGATGATCACCTCTTCCTGTTGTTCCTCTCCATGTGCCAAAATTTGTTGTGAATCTGATCCGATTTTTTTGCAGGCTCGTAGTATTCCCACATGGTCCGGTATAACATGTAGATAATCTAGGACCGTCCTCATGTAGAGATTGTTTCTTAATATGGGATGGGGATCAGTTGTTAAAAGCCCAGATGCTTGAAGCAAAATATTAAGAAGTAAGACGCCAGATTTTTCATGCAACCCACTATCTCCATTTATTTTAGTGCTAGCGGAATGATATTAGGACTTGCTAATTCGGGTAAATCCTTCCAGATCTCACTAGATCGAGGGGAGATCTGTCTTCTGATTGTTTAGATTTGATGGGATGTGTCTCCATCCATGGATAAATTTTTTATCTGGCTCAAGAGCAATCAATCCTTGCCCATGAATGAATCTATCCATTTTTGAATGATGGTTGTTTCAGATCAGCATTTGTCTGGCGTATTCTGCATAGCCGCCTTTGTTTCTATTGTTTAGGAGGTGAAAACCCTATCCAGATTTGCCATATTTTCCCCGGTCACTAAGTAGAGAAGCCACTTCCATGCAAGAGGGTATTCCGGCTACCCTCGCCCTTAGATCTCTCGCTCTTGGATTACACATCAGCGATGTCATGCCTCTTGGCACTACGCTTTCCCTTAGCAGCATATGGCTATGCCTCTTGACCCTGAGTTTGCAGGGAGCATAAAATGGCTAGGGGCCTTGACCGAGCACATGGGCATGAGCCTGAATCAGAAGCAGATGAAAATCCTAGACGTGGGGAGCCTGGCTTCGACCTTGATGGGTTTTTCTTCTGCAGCCTGGGAAATCTCACCATGCCTCTGCCGCTGGTGAAGAAACATGAGCCCTTATAGCACATTTTTTTTGGTAGGTAAGCACCCACAGGGGATTTGAACCAGTGACTTATCGCAAGGAGTGCCTTAATAGTGCATCCATTCACTGTCAATCCAAAGCCCCGTGGGTAGCGTTAGAGCGCATTTGCAAACCCTCCAAATTCAAAATAAAATTTACTATATCCAGATGATCAGTTCAAAATTCAAATATTATATATAAATTAAAATTCAAAATTAACTAATTTGAATTTGGTCCTTTAACTTTCATAAAAATAAAAATAAAATAAAAGGAAATATTTAACCATTGGGAATTTACCGTTGCATCTCTGAGATTTTTATGATGATGATGATGGTTAACGTCCGTTGAGACCAAACATTGGTCTATCGGACCTAAAGAAACAAATTATTTATTTTGATTTAATATTTTATTCCTATGCTCAAAAAGCTTGGAGAGAAGCCTCCCGAGCTCACTATAATTTTGACATTGTAAAAGGCTAGGAAGGTCAGTATTGTACCAAATATTGTGAAACTAAGATCTAATGTGGTTGTACGTGGGGCACTCTAAGAGGAAGTGGTTTTCATCCTCGCTGTTCCTATTCTCACATATATGGCAGATCCTTTCCATCCATGGTGTTTTAGGAACTGCCCAACGACCTGTTTCACTATGGAGCTCATGAGAATTCGTTCTAATCTTTTCTATATTAATTTTCTTCTTTGAGCTAGTTAAAATAGAGAGATACTTTTGATCTTCTAGGGTGGGGTTGATGACCTTCTTAGAATAACTTAATTTTCTTTTAGCCGCTAAATCTTTCTCACACCACTTTTTTTTTTCAACTTAGAAGTAACAATATCTTTAATGTTATTAATGTTTTGCAATGCATCATTCTTGTTGATCTCCCAATAGTTTAACCAGGCCCTTGTGTCTTTATGCCACCCCCAATTGAGCCTTAGGTGGCTTTGGCTAGAATTTAAAGCTAGCTTAGGAAGTCTATGATCGTCTATGTTATTGAGTTTGTTCTTGTACAACAGAAACCTAATCATAGCTAGGATTTCAGTAGGGGGAAGACTTGCTTCTATAAGGACAATATGATAGGGCGTATTACTTTTAATTTTCAGGTTATAAGTTATAAAACGCTTCTGGATTTGCTCAATCTTTTTCCATGATTCTTTGGAGATGTTGTAACCCCAAACCTCACAGCCATATAAGATAACAGGAGTGACTAAAGTTTCAAAGAGGAACTTCTTTTTATCCCACATTACGAGGTTTATTGTTTTACAATTATTTTCAAGACCAAAATAAGCTTTCTACCCCTCATTAATCCTTTTCTCAATACTACGGTTCTAGTTGAGCTTGTGATGAATATCAATTCCTAGGTACTTGTAAGAATACACTTCCTCCAAGTTATTATTGTCATACATAAAATTAGCATAAGTGTCTTTCTTGGATTTGATAATCATAACTTTTGTTTTGTCAGTGTTAACAATCATACCCATGGTAGAGTAGAAATCCTTAAGAAGCCGGAGTTGCTTATCAAGATCAGATGGGCACCTTGCAAAAAGAATAATATCGTCAGCATAAAGAAGAAGGATGACGACTATCCCAGCTAAGATCGTGCCATCACATCCTGCTTCCTCTAAATAGCCTTCGAGCTTATCGATGTAAATGCCAAATAGGGTAGGGGAGAGGGGGCAACCTTGTTTAACTCCGATGTTACACTTAATATCTTTGGACCACCCCTCATTGCTCTTTAGCTTGGCAATTACATTCTCGTATAACCTTATAGCAGCAACTCTCAACTTTAGAGGAACCTTTAGCTCTTCTAATCTATTCCAAAGGTTGTATCTAGGAACCATATTGAAAACCTTTCTAAAGTCCACAAAGCAACAAAAGAAATTGGATTTATCATTACGACATTCCTCCGCAATGATCCTATGTGTAACGAGGTGGTTTGTTGATCTTGCTCATCCTGGTCCTGATGATGAACTTAGATCTAGGTTCGAAACACGTCGACCCTTTGTTCCCTATGTGATTTTTCCGGAAAATATGAACATTATATCATGACTCACAAAAGCATAAAATCTTAGAATATATACTTATATAATTATTTTATATAATATATATATTATATATTATATATATATTATATATAATATATTATTATCACTTACTTAAAACATTTAAAAAATTAAAACATACATTTTTATTAAATAAAAACATTTAAAATTAAAAAAAGGACATTTTTTTTTTTTTTTTTTTTTTTTTTTTTTTTTAAATTAAAAAATAATAATTTAAAATTAAAAATATACTTTGATTTAAAAAAATCAAAACATTTAAAAATTAAAGAAAAATATTTTTGTTTAAAAAAACATTTAAATTTTAAGAAACCATAATTTATGATTAAAAAAAAACAAATTAAATATTTATATTTTTTTTTTCTCTGCAAAGACTAAAATCTATTAACTGAAAAGAGGAATATTTTTACATGGAGTTGAGGCCTCAGAGATCAGAGCCCGAGAGCACTCAACACAGCAGAACTGCCCTCTTACAAAAAGAACCTAGGGAAACCAGTTACATAGAGCTAGAAAACAGATATAAAACCCAGAGATAGACTTGTAGAACGAAGATAGAGACATTGACAACAGAAAAGCCGAAATTCTTAGCAAACCAGCCGGTAAGTAGACCACCACTTCCCCGAAGGGAAGCCAAAACAACAGACTGAAGATGATGAACCTTGACTGTGAGCAGAAATTCTTGGAGGTGGTCATCTGAGCGGAATCATAAACAAAAAAGGAGAAAAGCAGGCTCAGGTGGCATTAAGCTTCCATATCCTCACCAGGAGTCTTCTCCGCTACCAGACACGCGCTGCCAATCCTCAAACTTTCATTGCCATCCGCCTTGCTGACAGGGTTCACCAAGGAGTGACTTTTGGCTCCAAGAGTCCCTTCCCCAACAACTGGGCATATGTCTTCAAGGGGCGAAATGCTTTTGGGAAATTCCTCCTGACCAAACTTGTCACTTTTCCGATTCTCCGGACATCCCTCATCCATTGAATGCTCACTGCTTTGAGAAGGATTAGGAGCAATGCATGACAGAGGGGAGATTTGATTTTCTTCTTCCGAAAGGATTATGGTAATGTGAACGGTAATCAGAGGCCTATTCAGATTGCTTTGAAATTTGAAATGCGTGGTTTGGAAAGCGCTGTTTGGAATAGGCTTGCGCCCAGGGCTCAGGGGAGGCATATCCTCATGAGAGGAGGGAAGATTAATATGCAACTGTTCAGGGTCCACAGAATGACCAACAGTTGGATGTTTGCCGCTTCCACGTCGCCCCCCGGAACGGTTCCTCCTGCTCTGGTGAACCATTATGAAAAGCAAAGGGGAAGGCACAGAGAGACCAGAGATAAGAATAGGGGTATGGAAAGATTTACCCAGAGACCAAATTAAACGCACAGAGAAAGCTCGAGACGGATATACAACACGACCAATTCTAAATTCAAGAGATTTGGAGAGCTTACCCCTTAAAACCGTGCTAATCCTTCCGTGGGGAACCTTGGCGTAATAGAAAATTTTCCAGAAATACAGAGAGCCTGCCTGGAGCTTGCCTTTGTTTGCAAGGTTCTGCCTATCACCAAAACCCACATCAAACCAGAGCCTGGAGCCGTAAGACTGAGCGCGAGGTGTGAATAGAGCACACAGGATTGACATGATTATAACAGCCACAATGTTTCGTTGAAACACGCACTCCATTAATGAAAAAATCCTACAATATCCAACCTTAATAACTACATCCTTCTTGCGCGAGGTGAAAACCTGGGAAGCCACGCTGCCCTGCAGCTGGTAGTACCTGGTTTTCCAATCTGGCATGATGTTCATTTAATTCATTTGTGCCACCCGCATCTGAGGGTGCTTCTTCTATCTGATGCATTTCCTTCTGCACTAGATTGTTATAATCCAGTAGTTGAGATTCAGAGGCTAGGCTAGAAATTGATCCGACATGTAGATGCATCCCGCAGTCAACTCCCATATTAGCTAGTAAGTCCGCAACTTTGTTCCCTTCTCTGCGAATGTGTTTCAAAGTGACCGCCCTGTGGGAGGAAAACTAGCATTTAATAGACTGTAGCCTTTTTCCATTCTCCAACTGTTACTTACCTTACCAGAGGGGGAGCCTTGTAGGATTCTTGAGACCATTTTGATGATGATTTGGGAGTCTCCTTCTATTATAAGAGGAAGGAGACCCTTACCTTGCGCCAGAATTAGCCCTTGCCAAAGACCTTCCAATTCTGCTGAGTTATTGGTATCCCACCCTCTTGAACCGAGGAAAGTTAAGATAGGAGCTCCCTTGTGATCTCTGAAGATCCCTCCAAAGCCAGAATTCCCTGGGTTACCTTTTGAGGCCCCATCAAAATTTAGTTGGTACATATTCATGGGGGGAGGTAGCCATTTCTCAGGCAAGTGGCTTCTTGGAGGCTTTTTTCCTTTGATTAGCTGTTCTTGCTTCCTTTGGAAATTCCAATTATTCCAAATTGATTGTTCTTGGGGGATGGTTGGGAGATCCTCTTGGTACCAGGTCTTAAGAGATATGGTTTCTTCAATATTTTGGTTGATTATTTTCCAGATATCTTCCAGCGATCTGGTGTGATTCTTGAATATTTTACCATTTCTCTCCTTCCATATGGCCCACAAAACAAAGCTTGGAATGAGCTTCCAAAGAAAATTTAAGATCTTACTTTGATAGGGGTTGTGGTCCCAGTTGCGCATAGTAGAAGTGATATCTCCGTTAGATCTTCCTTCCTTTTGGCAGCGGGAATTGATATTTTTCCAAAGCTTGTGTGCCAACGGACAGTAATGCATGAGATGCTTTATGGTTTCCTCATCCTGTTTACAGTTGGGACAGATGGAAGGTCCATGGAAATTTCTTTTTCTCAGATTGTCCCATGTGAGAATCTTGTTGTGACAAAGGAGCCAAAGAAAGGTGGACACTTTCGGCCATATGGAGGGGTCCCATATTTTGCTCCAGAGCGGATCTAACACCATGTGTTCCTTTATAAGGATATTGTAAGCCTCTCTCGTAGAAAAGGTGCCCTTTTATTCATATCCCCACCTAAGAATATCCTTTTCCTCAGAATATTGAATTTTTCTTTTCATTAATTATGTGTCCAGAATTTGTTGGACTTGCATCAGCCCCTTTCTTAAGATTTGAGTCGCTTTGAGCCATTCTCTGTACTCTTGGTTTGTTGAGTTTCTCCAGAAGTTTCCCACCGTGTCATGAGGTTTCATATGCTGTTCCAGATGAGGACTGAGAGGGAGTTGGTCCTTGAGTTTGCGCATCTGCTGCCAAGAGTCTTCCAAAACCTTGCATTGCTGCCATTCTTCACTTCCCAAAAGCTATGCTGCTGAATGAGATTCTTATGCTGCTTGGCTGAGTTCCACATGATTGAACCTGTGCTAATCTCTGATATTCTAATTAGTTCCTCCATTGGGCAGTTTCTTGCATATTTAGCTGTCCATAGCGAGGTCCAAGGGGTGAGAGATTTAGTTAGCCATTTCCACCATATTCGAGCCCCCATAACTTCATTGCTATGAGAGGGGTCTCTCAGACCAATACCACCTCCTTTCTTTGGAAGACATGCCGTATTCTATTTGACTAGACCCCACTTTCGCCTGAGGCCACTATTGCCCCAAAGAAAAGATCTTTGGAGAATTATGATTTCTTTAAGAACCCATTTGGGAGCAGCAAGGATGGAGAATAGGTATAAAGGCATGGCTTGAAGAACTGCTTTTATGAGGACAAGACGACTTGCCATATTAAGAGATCTGTGTGTCCAAGAGGATAGTCGCACCTCCAGTTTTTCTAAAAGGATTCTCCAGGAAGAGTGCTTTAGGGCTGAGGCAATCAGAGGAGCACCTAAATAAGTAGAAGGGAGTTTAGCTGAAGAGAATCCCAGAATGCGGATTATGGTTGACTTAATAACAGAGGGGGTATGAAAGAAAAAGATTTGAGATTTGGAGTTATTGATAGAGGCTCCAGAGGCTTCCGAGAAGTTTGTCAAAAGGGTTTTGAGCTGACGCGCCTCCTGGACCGAAGGATGCTCGGAAAGCATGTTATCATCTACAAATTGCTGGTGAGTGAAAGCAAGGGAATTATGGAAGGAGAGGCCTTTGAGACGCAAGGATTGCTGAGCCGACCTAATACTGCGACCTAAACCTTCGACCATGATTACAAACAGAAAAGGGGAGAGGGGGTCTCCCTGCCTGATGCCCCGAGTAGGATGAAAGGTAGAAGAGGGTATGCCATTGATTAAAACTGAGAAAAAAGAGGATGAGATGAGGCTCATAATCAATTGAACCCAGGGAGTAACAAATCCAAAAGCCATTAGAACCTTTTCAATATACATCCAACTTAGGCTATCAAAAGCCTTTGAAAGATCTAGTTTGAGGAGCATACCTGGCTTCTTAGAGATCTTCAGAGAGTGAATTATTTCATGAGTCAGGATGATCCTGTCCGTGATCTGCCTCCCCTCATCATATCCAGATTGCTCGGGCGAGATGATGAGAGGAAGCAGAAGTTTGAGCCTGGAGGCGATGATTTTAGACACGATCTTATAGATTATGTTGCATAGTGCTATCGGTCTGTACTTGTCAGGTGTGCTTGGCTGATCCACCTTGGGAACCAGGGCTATGAAAGTAGCATTCACTCCCGGAAACATCCATCTCAAAGATCGAGACTCCTCCACCACCTGCCAGAGTTCCATATTGATTAGATCCTAGAAGTTATGGAAAAAATTAGAGGTAAATCCATCCGGGTTTGGGGCTTTTCCTGCTTTCAGTTGTCGTACTGCAAGTTCCACCTCTTGGAGATCAACAGGCTTGAGAAGCATTTGGTTATGCTCTTCTGAGATTAGTTTGGGAATATTTCGAGTGATTTTCTCTATAGCTTGTGTTCTGTCACCGTTTGGCTCTCGGTGCATCTGCTTGAAATAATTTAATAGTGCACTCTCAATTTCTTTATGCTTTTCCACTTTGATTCACTGATCGTTTTGAATATGAGTTATATTATTATGCATCCTGCGCTGGATTGTAGCGCTGTGAAAGAATTTAGTGTTTTTCTCTCCATCTTTGAGCCACCTGATCCTTGATTTTTGCCTGCACAACGTCTCTTCCTGCTTATCCTTTTCTGCAAGTTGCGTTTCAAGGGTTTTTTCCTGTTCTGACAGGTCCTCTGATCGGCCATTAATAATAATCTTCTGCTGTAGTTGCTTCATATCTAGCTCGAGGGCTACTTTACCTTATAAGATATTGCTGAAGGATGTGTGATTCCAATGCTTGATCTTGCCTTTTAGGTGCTTGATATTTTGCTGGAATTGGAACATTTTTGAGCCTGGAGGAGGAGAGAAGCTGTTCCATTATGTATTGATTAATTTGTGGAAATCCGGATGAGACAACCAGAAGGCCTCAAAGTGAAATGGCCTGCGGAGCTTGTTTCCCGGACGAGACCATTGGAGGGAAATGGGCCAGTGATCAGATCCCGAGAATGGCAGGATAGAAGATGCGAAGTCTCCACCGAGATGAATAGCATTGTCCGAGAGTAAAAACCTATCCAGCCGAGAAGCTATTTGCTAGTTCCCTGCTCTTCTGTTATTCCAGGTAAATACTCCATTATTGAAAGGAAGGTCGATGAGCCAATTATTCTGAATGAAGTCCTTTAGGAGTGACCCTTCCTGACTTCCTCTGCATCTTCCTCCTCTCTTTTCTTCCAGTTTTGTAATCATATTGAAATCTCCTCTAGCAATCCAAAGAGGGAGCGATCTATTATGGTTAATTTCAGAGAGAGATTTTAGGATACCTGCTTTAAGAGAAGTCTCCTGTGGAAAATATACATTAGTTAAGAGCTTGTGTATATTTGTGCCTATGATGTGAAATATTGCTTGAAGGAAATTCCTGTGTGCATGGAAATTGTTGAGCCTGAGAGCTCTCGAATCCCAGATAATCACTAGGCCTCTAGAGGCGCCATCCGCATCCACCGCTATATTAAGACTCCCAAGCCAAAATTTAGCAGCTAATCTATCTAATGCACTAGAATTGCATTTGGTCTCTTGCAAGAACAGGACTTGAGGATTTTCTTGCTTTATCATGTTTTTAAGAATTCGAGTTTTCCTTGAGCTATTAAGCCCTCTTATATTCCAAGAGATTAACTTCATTGGGAAGGAGTTTTTCAGAGTTGTAGTACTTGGTTAACTTGGAATACCTGCTGGAATCCACTAGTATTTGTCCTATTGTGATTGTTCTTTGTAGATCAGTTTTCCTTCCCCGCTTTTTGATATCCTTGGCTATGAATCTACCATCCCAGGGGCCTCCAGTCTGTATACCTAAAGATTTTTGCCTCTGCGCCCGAGATAGGACTTCTTCCAGATTTTTAAGTTGTACCACTGGAATGTTGTCAAAGTTGTTTGTTGTGCATGCTTTTTCTAGACCTGGGATGTCCAGATCCCCAATATCTATTGCTTCTGTTTCTTCGTCCATGAACTGTGGATAGTTTGATTCTTCAATCGGTTCCTCTTCTTGACTGGCATTTGAATGTGGTATCTCCATCGACATGACTTGAGTGTTCCATATTATTTCTTTTTGCTTGTCTGAGGTAGAAGCTTCCTTGCCTAGAGTATCTGCATGAGGCATTGTGAGATTTGCCATCTTTGAGTGGTTGTCTTTCATTGACTCTGACTCTGGTGGTGTAGGAAAGTCCATTTGCGGGTCTAGATGATGAGTTAAAACACCAAAACTGTTGCTTTTTGAAGGCACAGAGGGGCTGGTTTGCGGTACTTTGGGCTTTGAAGCTTGTTTCTTGTGGGATTTTCGGCGATTTGTTACTTTGATGAAGCCGCCTGCTTCAGATGCTTCCAGACCATAGGCAGGAGAGGGTTTTTGCGTTAACGGGCAGTCTTTGAATAAATGCCCTAAGGCGTGACATCTTCGACATCTAAAAGGCATATTTTCATAGTTAATCGACTGAACCCATTCAATATCATAGTGAGATATGCTTACTGCATCTGGGAGAGCCTGGTTGAGGTTCATATAAATGCAAATACGAGCAAAAGAGGTATATCTGCATGTTTTCATTTCCTTTGCTATCTTGACAAACTCGCCCAGAGTATTTCCAATCGCCTGTAGGGAGTCTTCCTCCCAATATTCCACCGGCAGCGAGTATAAGCGGATCCACACCGGAGCCCAGCTAAGATCCTCCTTGTCCGGGTTGAAGCGTTCCACCCATCCTCTGAGAAACAGACCAGTTGCATTAAAGAAGTAAGGTCCTCCATCCAGGACCCTGTTTCTATCCTCCAAGCAGTTGAAGATAGCAGTGAAGAACCCTTTTGGTCCTAACTGCAGGTTTATATGTCCCTTTGGGTGCCATTTCGCATTTATCCAGGTCCTTAATGCCTTCTCAGTCGGCCACAGACCGATGAACTTCCCTATTAAAGCATGATCTTTCATGTACTCTATCTTCACATTGATTCGATGGCCTGGTAGTACTACCTTTGGGTGCACAGAGGCGATGGGTTTGCATGTAGCTGAGCGTACCTCTGGTGGCTTTTCATCTTGTTTTGTCTGTTGACCTTTCAGATCCTCATTGTCCTCGTTTTGGTTTGCAGTTCCAGTTTCTTCCTGATTTAGCAGCTACTCATTGTCATTTTGTGGGGGAGGTTCATCGCCCTCCCCCCGTGGGGGCTCCATGAGGTAGTGTACCCTCTGACGTGTGAATGAAAGAGCTTGAGTCCGTCAGAAGTTGCAGGTATTCTGCAGTCTAGCACAACCAGTCGTCGCTGCAAGTGTTCAAACCCTGGAACGCAGAGCGCAGAGCTAGGTCATCCCCCTTCGCTTCCCAAAATCCAAATTAAATATTTATATTATCAATTTAAGAAAAAACATTAAAAAAATTAAAACGTGTATTTTAATAAATAAAATAATTTAAAATATATATATATATATATATATATATATTTTCATTTAAAAAATAAATATAATATATATATATATATATATATATTATATATATATATATATATATATATAACTTTTTGTCCGCTTGTGTAGTGCTCGCTCTAGTTGACTGACAGTGATATGATACAAACAATTATTTAGCCATAAGGCCCACACTTTATTCTTTGAGGACCTCAGGTTGAGGATCCGGGCACATGACACTATTATTAGTGATTGAGATATTCATGGTTGTGATGTTTATGAATGCTTTCCATTGGTCTTATGATAGCATGAATGGTTATGTATCTCATCTATCGGTATTCTGATGATTGCAACATTAAATAGTTAAGTTTGGTCTCTTGTTGAATTTATGATGATGAGGGTAGTAAAGAACATGTATGCTCTCTACTAAAAACATGATGATGATAAATTTGATGGATAGGTATATTTCTATTGATGTTACGATGTTGATAGCTTAATGAATATGTATGTTTCCATTGATGTTTAATGATGATAGCCATGATGGATGTGTCCCCTATGTTACCTACTTTCTTTAGTTCATGCTTACAATGGACAATCATGTGAATGACTAGGAATTGTTAATGATGCTATTATGACAATGACTAACATTGAGAAACCTTGTTACTTATGATTATTGAGTATGGCAGGAAACCATCAGAGGCACTCGCATATGACGAGTTGATGACACTTGGTTTGATGAATATTCATATTATTTTATCTTTGAAAGTCTAAGTCGATCTTGAAATCTGCCATATATGTTTAACTATATTATGATGATATGTTAATGGTTGCAGGCACATATTAGTTGCTTGACCGAATGACTCACA
>APFE030418801.1:18720-31855 GCA_000404065.3 Pinus taeda
AAATAAAACTTGGAATAAGGAGGATCATAGGAAGAAATAAAATAGAGTACCTTAAAAACTCTACCCTTTCCATGTTGGAAAATACTAGGTAGATTATGTGGTTTAATTAGGTAAAAGGGGAAAGACGAACATAATTGTAAGGATAAAGATTAATCCTAAACTGATTAAACCTAATTAAGAAAAGAAGAAGGTGAATTAAATTAAGAATAATAAATTAAATTAGAGAAATGTAGAGAAGCTCCATGTGGCAACAACCAACATAAGAATATCCATCTAAGAGATAACCTGAGTTAAATTAGGGAGTAGATTGGGGATAAAATCTTGACTCATTAATTGACTTCGAGTAATGAACACAATTTAAGGAATAAAAGGGGGGGGATAAAGAGACAACTAGGAGAAGAAATAGGAATCTTGTTGAGGTGAGGAAAATATTAGTTTTAAATAAAAAGTTAAGTAAATAATTTGGTTGACCCTTGATGAGAGAGTGACACATGGGTAGGTGAATAATCAAGCTATTGAATTAAAAAGAAAAAATATAATTATGCATGACATGCCAAGTGTCATCTATGAAGACTCTTATAAAAGAAGGGGCAAGCCATGGGAGAAGGGACTTTTTTGGAATCCTATTGTTGGATGGATGAGATGATGTCAGAGCAGTGATTATGAAGCTATAGTGAGTTTGGTGAGGTAGAGGATTTTAGATGGGGGCTTTTGGTGTGCTCTCCTCTACCAGCTAGTGCTTTCCTCCACTGTACAACCCCATTGCAGCTCGGGGGTCCGCGGGGAAGAAGAGTACACAAGGAGTAGGCTGGGAGGTTAACCTGTGGGTCTTCGCATTCAGATCAAGTACTTCATCATTCACTCGCGGAGGTGACCGGCAACAAGGGAATACCAGTAACAGCGGAGTAAGCGAAGTCTCGCCTTCTGGTGAACTGTACATATGTATTTCATTACTATTTGATCTTAGTTAAAAGTATGTAAATGTTATGATATGTTTCCTAAAATGAGTGTAAAAAATAAAAAATAAAAAAAATAAAAAAAAATGAAAAAATATATATAGTCTGAATGTGGTCTTTACACTCTGAATGTGGTCCTTACACTTGGTATCAGAGCCAAGTTGAACCCTTGAGACCTATGAGCCCATGCATGTATGAATTGTTTGTTAGATATCAATTACAACTCATAACATAAAAACAAATCAACAGATGAATGATCATTGCGTGCTCCTCAGCAGATGTTTGTTTCACTACATGTCCGATTCACCAAACAACATTGAACTCAATGCTAATCGTGGTGTTACCCTGTCCACTTGGAGGATATCTTCACTGTCATTGGGAATACCTTTGCAATAGGAATTTCAAATTTCAAACGCTATGCGTGTTACAACTTTCATATAAAAATGTAATATCCTGCAAAACAGGCAACTTTCAGATAAAAATATAGTCCTCTGCAAAAACATCAGAAATAATATGGATAGTGCTTAGACTTATGTATTTTACTCTCCTCTGCAAAAACATCAGAATTATGCGGGAGAGCGCTTAGACTTAGGTATTTTACTCTGATTAAAATTCATAACAGAACAAGCAATGACAAATTTATGAAACACAAATCGTAAGCAATGACAAATTCAACAGAAATTTCAATGGAAGATTTCTGAAACACAAACCCTTACCTCATCTTCAAAGCAACGAAGAATATCTCCTTTCTCCATACCAATTAGCCTACCATATCCAACGTAACTCCAAGGATCATTCATGGGTTCCTTCTTACACAAAATTTTCAAGAGAGAACAAAGAATACTGACCACAACGTTGGGAAAAGAGCTTATGTTTGATGAGTACATTGCGTAGTTGTCTTCATAGAAGACACATACAATGGTATATCCAGAGCTATAATCACTAAAATGTAACAATCCGTATTGAAATGGCGTAATAGGGTTCTAGATGGGACATGTGTTCTTAGTCTTCTAATTCATATAAACCATTGTTTCTCACACTAATTTGCTTCACATTGAGTTTCTTCTTATCAACATCATGGTGAGCCATGGCCATTCCTTTAGCTTATGAGTCGTCTTAGACAAATATGACTGTTGGAAAATTTTTTTGATTGTATTTTGGAATTTCAAGGAAGTTTGATGGATATGAGTACCTTCACTTATGTTAAATTTCAATTAAAAAAAAAAAAAACATGTTTACGAATTCAATGGGAATATGATTTCATTTTAGCATATCTCAGAGTATCTATAATTTTTAATTTATATTACTGAATTCTGGTTTTTCAGCATTATATTAGAAATGTTTGAATCTAGCAATCACATGGTGCTTATTTTAAACTCCTATTTAGTTTTCCTATGCGTTTTGCATTTTAGAATTGACAACAATTTTAGAATTGACGAAAGCTGCAAAGGAGAAAGAGATTGCAGTGTTGCTGTCTGCAGAGCATGATTCATATTCTTGCTATTTAGAGATTCAATCATGCCCTAGGGAGACAAAGAGTATCGATTGGGCAACTATGGTTCTACATATGTACAAACTGTGGGTTCAGCGTTGTGGATTCCAAGTCAACCTTATCAAAATAGAACCTTAATTTGACAATGTTCATGAACTAAAACGAATGCTGGAGAACAACTAAATTCGAATGCTAGTTCAACATCAAATTATTTCTACTTCGCTGCTCTTAATTGCTTAGATCCAAGGCCATTTTATAAACTCGACCTGTGACGTCTATTGTAACACAAATTCCATTTAACTGCCTTTCATTATTAACTGGACGAAATACTCAGAGATAACTACCCGCATGCATGAGTTAGGATGAGCTATTAGTTTGAGTTATTAAGAAAATTAAATTTAGTTGTCAGTCGTGTCAGTAATGGGGGTAGCAAAAAAATAAAAATCTTCCTAATTTATATTTAAAGAAGCAAGCGATTAGTTTCGATGAGATTCTGTCATTATGAAATCGTATAACTGAATTGCAAGTGCCGCAAGAGTATATATTCAGTTTATTATAGGGAAAATAGAAATTTAAGAAATTTTAAAAGGGCGGAAAAGTCTGGTGGCGGAAAGAAACCCATTGGATTAGAGGAAATGACTAGCATAGTGAAAAAAGGAGATACCAGTATGCCACCCAAAAACTTTAGTGGCTTCCTTGTTTTGCATAGTTTGAATGCCATAGTTAATATATATTATGAATCACTTCATGGCTATTGCGCTATTAGCGGAGATAATGTCATTCATGCCATTCGTATAGTTCTTTTATTACAATGATTTTTAATTAATATAATTTTAATAATATTGTCAAGTAGGGTTGAGAAATATTTAATTTATTACGATCAACACTCTTTAAAAAAATTTGTAAACAACTTCGTTAAAATTTTAATAACATAAAATTATGTAAATTTATCATGGGGTAATTTGTTTAAAATATATATATAAATATGCAATTCAATGCATGTATAAATTTGTTTTATTAATTTTGACATATATTAATTGGATATAATTAATTGTGTGAAAAAAAAATCAATATGTTCATTATGATGAATTTCAATTTCAATTTCAAAAAAAAAAAATTGTTTTATTTAATTTGATTATTTTTACTTCACTTACAACTTCACCACTTAGTCATTAACTCGACCACTAAGTAATCATGTGATAAATTGTGATAAACTTTTAATTCATATTTAAGTATTGGTAGGAATCAATTATGATTATATATAGTTTATTAAGAATTATCTTCTCAATTACGAAAACATACTTAAGAATGCATTTCTAAACTTATTTGACTTAAATGAACGCATAATGTTCAGTTTCCTTTCTTTCTTTTTTTAAATTTTAAAATTAAACTACCAGTTTAACATGGAAGCTAAGTGTTAAAATTAAAAGTTAGAATTTATGAAGGTTGGTACTCTTTTGATTAAAATTTATAGGAATGTAAAGAACTTATAAATGCATAAATTGTCCCTTTGGAAGTATGTAATATTAACAATAAATTATAGAACCACTCATGTTGGTTATAATTTTTATTTGATTGGTTTTTATCTTATAAGGAAAAATTGTATTAAACTGTGGCAGGTGAACCATGGTTAGAAGAGGTACAACAAGGAGTGGGGCAGCTAAAGGGCACAACATGGCGCCACCACAACAGCCTACTCCTACCACCCCACTTAATGAGGGGGAAAACATCTCAGCACAGGAACAAATACCAGTGGGAGAAGTGTTGAACTTAATGAGATCATTCCAACACATGCCTGAGGCATTAATAAACCGTTTGGAACAGGAGCATGGAGGACCGGTCATACAAAATGAAACACCCCAAAACACCACAAGAAATGATGTACATCGAGACTTGGAAAAGGTAAAATTTCTAGAGTTTTGGGGTTCCACTGATGGTCAATCTGCAGAGGCATGGTTGGAAAACATGGCTATGTGTTTTACCCTAAGAGATTGCACCTTAAACATGAAGGCCAAGATGGGTATATTCCAGCTAAAGGGAAACGCACTACTTTGGTGGAAGACATTATTAACCCAATTAGGGATGGATATATCAGAAGTAACTTGGGAGCTATTTGAAGAAAAATTTAGTGAACGTTACTTGTCAGAAGAGTTCCTTGAGAGACAACTAAATGAATTCAATTCATTAAAGCAAGGGAGCTGCTCCCTACCAGAGTATGAGGCACATTTCATGGAATTACTCCATTATGCCCCTCACCTAAACACAGAGAAGCTCAAGGTGAACAAATTTGTGTATGGATTAAACGTTAGCATTCGGACCAAGGTTAGAATCTTAATGCCTCACACCTTGCACGAGGCAGTTCAGCAGGCAATCATTGTAGAGGTGGAGATCATGAGCAGTGAACATAGTAAGTCAACAAGGCCCACAGAATTAGGAGTACCAGGTAGAAACAATATGGAACGTAGAAATTTGCAAGGGGGTCCTACGCTAAATCATCAAAGGTGGTAAGGAAGAAATCAAAGAACACCATATAGGCATCTAGCTCACCATCCGCGTAGGGTACCGCAACAAACTCGTCAACCACATTCGCACTGGCCTATGCGACAACACCAAGTCACACCACCTCAGCACCGATATTCTTTCCAGTAGAGTTCTAGACTAACTCATAGTTCAGTTGGTAGTAGGAGCCAAGTCCCTAGGAGGGGGTGTTGGACTTGTGGGGGTCCTCACTACGAGAGGGATTTCCCTTAAAAGACAGGTAATACCAACTCAACTAAGAATGCAACTACAGCGAGGGATCTAGGGAAGGCTCATCGCATCCATGCAGCAGTGAACAATCGCCAGGTCGAACACCAGTCCATTGTGTTAGAAGCCTCAGGTAATATTGATGGTATGAGTTTTGTCATTTTAATAGATCTAGGGGCTACTGATTCATTTATTTCTATAAATGCATTATCGATGCTTAAACATAAAGCAACTCCACAGTATGAATTTAGACATGTAGAAATGGCATGTGGTATGAAAAGAACTGTAGGAAAAATGGTAAAGGATTGTGAGGTGGACCTGGGTGTATGTAAGACCAAGGTATCCTTGTACTCGACAATTCTAGGAGTTTATGACATAGTTATAGGAATGGATTGGTTGGAGCGGCATGAGGCACTCCTAGACTACAAGGACAAGATTCTACATTTCACGGATAATGAGGGCCAAAGAAAATCATTAAGGGGAAAGAATCGAGGGTTGTCCCTGAGGTTCATCTCCTCCATGCAACTAATGAAATTTAGGCGAAAGGGATGTCAATTGTTCTCAGTGGTAACTCTAAACGAAAAGAGTGACTTTGAAGATCTTGATAAACACCCATTCCTTGTTGAATTTAAGGATGTATTTCCCAAAGAACTATCCGGGCTACCCCCAAAAAGGGAAATTGATTTCACCATCGACCTTAAACTAGGCACGGAGCCTATTGCAAAGGCACCCTATCGGATGTCGGCTCCAAAGCTAAAGGAATTGCAGATCCAATTAAAGGAATTATTGGACATGGGGTTCATACGACCTAGCATATCTCCCTGGGGAGCCCCAGTGATTTTTTTTAAGAAAAAGGATGGGTTTTGGTGATTGTGCATTGATTACCGCCAGTTGAATAAAGTGACGATAAAGAATTAATACCCTTTGCCAAGGATAGATAACTTATTTGATCAAATGAGAGGGGCCACTGTGTTTTCAAAAATAGATCTGAGGTTGGGATATCATCAGTTGAGAATCAAAGAAGAAGATATTTCGAAGACAACCTTTAAAATAAGATTTGGGCATTATGAGTTTGTAGTTTTACCCTTTGGACTGACAAATGCCCCGGGTGTTTTCATGAGTTTGATGAACGAAATATTTTGGGATTACTTAGAAAAGTTTGTGCAAGTCTTTATCGATGACAGTTTGATCTACTCAAAGACCCCAGAAGAGCATGACGAACACTTGAGGATAGTTCTACAATGTCTTAGAGAAAACCAATTGTACCAGAAGTTGTCAAAGTGTTCCTTTTACCAGACCAAGATTCATTATCTTGGACACATTATCTCTGGGGAGGGTATCGCAGTAGACACAGTAAAGATCGAGGCCATCATGGAATGGCCAACACCAACCAATGTTCATGAAATACGAAGTTTCATGGGCATGGCAGGGTACTATCGTAGATTTGTCGAAGGGTTTTCAAAAATAGCAAACCCCATTACCGAGCTCCAAAGAAAGAACAAGAAATTCATCTAGACTGAAAAATGTGGAGAGGCATTCCAAAGGTTAAAGGTGTTATTAACGACAACACCAATTTTGAAGGTGCCGGATATGGAACAAGAATTTTTGGTTTGCATTGATGCCTCCAAAGAAGGACTGGGTTGTGTGTTGATGCAATAAGGAAGAGTAATAGCCTATGCATCAAGGAAACTCAGAACCCACGAAGAAAACTACGCAACCCATGATCTAGAAATGGCAGCAATTTTTTATGCACTAAAGATTTGGAGACACTACCTTCTAGGAAGAAAGTTTGATCTTAGGACTGACCATTGTGGGCTACAACACATATTCACTCAAGATCACTTAAATGCAAGGAAAAGACGATGGTCTGAGCTAATTAGTGAATATTATTTTGATATCACTTACATCAAAGGAACGGTAAATAGGGTGGCTGATGCTTTAAGTACGAGGCCGTAGATATTTTCAGTGATTCCCTTGAAGATAAATTTGAGGGAGAAACTGCTTGAGTTACAAATTAAAGATACCTGGTATCAGGAGGTTAGCAAAAGTTTGAGGGAGGAGGAAATGAGGGTCCCAAAATATGAGGAATACTCCCTTCATAATGATGGGCTACTACGATTTTGGGGAAGGATATATGTACCACCGAATGAAGATATACGCCAATTAATCTTAAATGAAGCACATCGCGTTGTATATATGGCACACCCTGGTGTTAAGAAGATGAGTGCGGATCTGAAACCACTCTTCTTTTGGAAAGGGATGAAGAAGGACATCGTGAACTTGGTAGCAAGATGCTTAGAGTGTCAGCGAGTAAAAGTCGAACACAGGCATCCGACAGGTTTATTGCAGCCCCATGAGATACCAAAATCTAAATGGGAAGTTATATCAATGGACCTCATTGTGGGACTACCAATGACCTCAAGAAGACATGATTCCATATTTGTGGTAGTGGACACGTTGACCAAAAGTGCCTATTTCATACCAGTTAAGACTACATATAAGGCACCAGAAATTGCGAGGGTTTTTATTAATGAGATTATGAGATTACATGGAGTGCTTAGAAAGATCATATTCGATAGGGGAGCAGTGTTTACTGGAAGATTTTGGACCAGTTTCCAAGAAGCTTTGGGAACCTAGTTGAACTTCAACACTGCTTATCACCCGGAAACAGATGGGCAGTCAGAGAGGACAAATCAAATCCTTGAAGACATGCTTCAGATGTATGTGATGGACCAACAAAAGAGATGGGAGGAGTTTTTACCACTTGTAGAATTTGCTTACAATAATAGTTATCAGAGTTCCATCAAGGTGGCGCCATTTGAGTTCTTATATGGAAGACCTTGCAGAACACCTCTCAGCTGGGACCCACTGGAGGACCGAGTATTAATAGGACTTGAGGTGGTGCAAGAGATGGAAGAACAAATGACCATGATTAGGAGGAGGCTAAAGGAAGCACAAGATCGACAAAAGAGCTATGCTGATGCTCATCGGGTAGACCGAAGTTATGAAGTGGGGGATAGGGTGTTCCTAAGAGTAAGGCCCCAAAAAAGCTCTATAAAATTTGGAAAGGGAGAAAAATTGTCTCCATGGTTTGTGGGACCTTTTGAAATTTAGAAAGGAAAAGTCCAGTGGCATATAGGCTTGCCTTACCTCCATCTTTAGCACGTATGCATGATGTGTTTCATGTTTCTGTTTTACGTCATTATATTTCAGATCCTTCGCATATTATTGATTTTGGTCATTTGCAGGTTTCAGACGAGGGAGCAGTGATGACCGAACCAGTTTGCATACTGGACCAAGAAATTTGCAGCTTAGACGACGGTTAGTGGACCAAGTCAAGGTCCAGTGGGACAATTATAGTCCCAGTACAGCTACTTGGGAGGACGCCGAGGAGATGCGTCACCGTTTTCCTTACCTATTCCAGGGACTTTGAGACGAAGTCTATTATTAAGAGGGGGTGTATGTAGTGCCTGCTCTAGTTGACTGACAGTGATATGACGCAAACATTTATTTAGCCATAAGGCCCACACTTTATTCTTTGAGGACCTCAAGTTGAGGATCCGGGCACATGACACTATTATTAGTGATTGAGATATTCATGGTTGTGATGTTTATGAATGCTTTTCATTGATCTTATGATAGCATGAATGGTTATGTATCTTATCTATCGGTATTTTGATGATTGCAACATTAAATAGTTAAGTTTGGTCTCTAGTTGAATTTATGAAGATGAGGGTAGTAAAGAATATGTATGCTCTCTACTAAAAGCATGATGATGATAAATTTGATGGATAGGTATATTTCTATTGATGTTACGATGTTGATAGCTTAATGAATATGTATGTTTCCATTGATGTTTAATGATGATAGCCATGATGGATGTGTCCCTTATGTTACCTACTTTCTTTAGTTCAAGTTTACAATGGAGAATGATGTAAATGACTAGGAATTGTTAATGATGCTATTATGACAATGACTAACATTGAGAAACCTTGTTACTTATGATTATTGAGTATGGCAAGGAAACCATCAGAGGCACTCACATATGACGAGTTGATGACACTTGGTTTGATGAAAATTCATATTATTTTATCTTTGAAAGTCTAAGTTGATCTTGAAATATGCCATATATGTTTAACTATATTATGATGATATGTTAATGGTTGCAGGCACAGATTAGTTGCTTGACCGAATGACTCACATATGGGTGATGGGGTTGTACAGTGGATGGAACTACATGGGAGGGGTGGGACAGAGTCCCTGATCTCACCCATTAGCACTCCCGCCGTGACTTGGGCTGGAAGGGTTGAAACACCTTTGCCTTGAAGATCACGATGCCATAAGGGCAGGTCCCAAAGGTGGGTTGCTCATGAGGATTTTACCGGGGGGCGCGCATCAAGGTGGATTCCTTGATCCCCGACACCATTAGTCTCACTATAGTAGGCAACATAAGAGATGATAGTGGTCTATGACGTTGCACTATACTTTCCCCTCGTAGTCATTGAATGCTTGAAGGGCAAGTGGAGTGACACCCTTGGAACTTTAGGGGAATTTCTTGAAGGGCATGACCAACTTGGCACCCTTGGCATCACAAATAAACTATTAGTTGTGGCGCCCTTGGAACTTCTAGGGAAGTTCTTGAAGGGCACAACCAAACTTGGCACCCTTGGAATCATTAAAAATAAATAATAATAATAAATATAAAGCAAGGAATGAAACTAGGTAAATTTACATCAAGGTAAATGATGAATTAGAAACCAAAGGTAATTAAATCAAAAATAAAACTTTGAATAAGGAGGATCATAGGAAGAAATAAAATAGAGTACCTTAAAAACTCTACCCTTCCAGTTGGAAAATAATAGGTAGAATTATGTGGTTTAATTAGGTAAAAGGGGGAAGGCGAACATAATTGTAAGGATAAAGATTAATCCTAAACTAATTAACCTAATTAAGAAAAAAGGAAGGTGAATTAAATTAAAGAATAATAAAATTAAATTAGAGAAATGTAGAGAAGTTCCATGTGGCAACAACCACAAAAGACTATCCATCTAAGAGATAACTTGAGTTAAAATTAGGGAGTAGATTGGGGATAAAATATTGACTCATTAATTGAACTTCAAGTAATGACACAATTTAAGGAATATAAAGGCGCGGGGGGGGGGGGGATAAAGAGACAACTAGGAGAAGAAATAGGAATCTTGTTGAGGTGAGGAAATATTAGTTTTAAATAAACAGTTAAGTAAATAATTTGGGTGACCCTTGATGAGAGAGTGACACATGGGTAGGTGAATAATCAAGCTATTGAATTAAAAAAAAATATATAATTATGCATGACATGCCAAGTGTCATCTATGAAGACTCTTATAAAAGAAGGGGCAAGCCATGGGAGAAGGGACTTTTTTGGAACCCTATTGTTGGATGGATGATATGATGTCAGAGCAGTGATTACGAAGCTATAGTGAGTTTGGTGAGGTGGAGGATTTTAGATAGGGGGCTCTTGGTGTGCTCTCCTATACCAGCTAGTGCTTTTCTCTACTGTACAACCCCATTGCAGCTCGGGGGTCCGCGAGGAAGAAGAGTACCCAAGGAGTAGGCTGGGAGGTTAACCAGTGGGTCTTCACATTCGGATCAAGTACGCCATCATTCACTCGTGGAGGTGACCGGCAACAAGGGAATACCAGTAACAGCTGAGCAAGCGGAGTCTCGCCTTCTGGTGAACGGTACATATGTATTTCATTACTATTTGATCTTAGTTAAAAGTATGTAAATTTTATAATATGTTTCCTAAAATGAGTGTCAGGAATATGTTAGACAGTGTTGAATAAATTTGAAATTCAATGAGTTTCTTTTCTGGTTGTATTTGCTGTAAAAAAAAGAAAAAAAGAAAAAAAAGAAAAAAGAAAAAAATGTATATAGTCTGAATGTGGTCTTTACACTCTGAATGTGGTCCTTACAACTCGGGGTAGCTCAAACGGTGTTGGCCATGGAATGAAGTCTCATCGAACATGAGATATTGGGTTCGAATCTTGTGCTACCCTCCCCCGTTAGCGGGGTGAATAGTGGACATGTAAACCCAAAAATCGAAGAGTCCTTCCAAGCTTACAAAAATAAATAAACAAATATATAAATAAAACATTTAATATATATATAATATATATAATTATATATATAATATATAATATATATATATAGTTAAAAAACATTTAAATATTTTAAAAATATTTTTATTTAAAAAAATAAAACAATTAGTTACTGCCGTTCAACCCACCTTTGGGATGCGACGACCGATTTTTTTTTGTTTTTTGTCTTAAATAATAAAAAATATTATATTTTTAAAATATTTAAATGTATTTTAAAAATAAATTAATGTTATTTTTTTTTTTTTAAATAATGAATCCATATAGGTGAAGATAGTTTTTAAATAGAGGAGGAATGACATGTTATAGAGTTTTATGAACCAACATTTCGAACTACCAAGTGAGTCCATCATCAGGGGATGCATCAATAGATATTTTGAAGATATTAGTGATGTATCCATGAGTTATATTTCAGAGTATATGTATAGGTTATGAAAGAAATGATATAAGAATTTTGGTTGGCCATTATCTGATTAGTTTGTTAATTATTTATTTATTATTATTTTATAAAATAAATTAAATTAATTTGTTTAATTAATTAAATAATTAAGTTTATTTAATTAACTAATTTGTTAATTAATTAATTAATTTGTTTAATTAATTTTTATTTATAGACATTTATTTATTTGTTTCATTTTTATTAATAATTCTTAATCTTAGTTTCACAATCTTTGTTACAGTACTAACCTTCTTAGCCTTTTACAATGTCAAAATTATAGTGAGCCCGAGAGGCTTTTCTCCAAGCTTTTTGAGCATAGGAATAAAATCTTAAATCAAAAGAAATAATTTGTTTCTTTAGGTTCGATAGACCAATGTTTGGTCTTAGTGGACGTTAACCATCATCATCATCAATTTTAGGTTCCTAAATGGAATGTCTTATATAGAATTTAAACCCTTAAAGATTTGGTGAGTTAATTCACTATAATTTTATATATAAATTCTAGTGTTAATTTCTAATTATTTTAATTTGAGTTATTACGACTATATGCTTAATTTTTTTCCTATGTTACTATAATATTATAATTAATAACTTATGATTTGAGATTTTTTTAATGAGAGAGGAGGGATTAAATAATTATAAGGGATATAAAATAATTATTGATTCTTTAAGATTTCAAGTAAAGGTTTCCAGGTATTGCTTAGTTTTAGTCCATCGTCTCGGTTCAAGTTGTTCTTCCTTTTTTCTATTTCAATGGCTGCTTTGATTTTCCTTTCAAGGTAGTGGTCTTCTTTTCTAACTAGTTTGACCTCTTCCATGCAGATGTAATGAGAGGAAGAGTGAACATGTTCTGCTAAGGCCAATTTTGAGGTCCTTTCTCTTCTTAAGTCGGTAGTGTGTTCTTTAATTCTAATGTTAAAAGGCCCACCTGTTTCACCTATGTATTCCTTTCCACGTGAGCAAGGAATAACATAGACACCTTTTTGCATGTTAGGGTTTATGGGATCTTTGACTGAGTTGAATAATTGTGTAATCCGCCTTTTGTAAAGGTTTTTCTCATGCGATAGTTTTAAAGTATATGAAGACTTAGAGGGTTTTAGGATCCATTTTAGATCAACTATAGTGTATTACAGAGTTTGTTAGGTTGCATTGACTTTTAATAAATTTAATAAATTAGATTCCTACCACGCGACTCCCTGCCCACCATTTTCGAAGAGATTTGAGATTATTCCAATTCTAATAAGTTCCTCCATGATAAGTTCCTCATTATTATGTATAACATTCATTTATATAGCAATTTTTTTTAGCAAAATGATCCATTACTTTTAATAAATTTAAAAAATTATATTCATGTCATGTGGCTCCC
>APFE030418803.1:0-18608 GCA_000404065.3 Pinus taeda
CCTATGTGTAATGGGAAGCCCCCACACTGCATAATTGCTCCATGTATGCCACTACATTCCCTTGTGTGCCTTAAGCTTTCTCTGGGATGTTACCTTCACAAAACTTCCATTGAGTTTTGTTGGAATGGGGGCTCCACCTTATGGCCAATGACAATGATCCATGCTGCCTCGATGTACAAGCCATGTACACCTAGCTCTCCTTCAGTGACTCTGCTAAAAGACTCTGCCAACTCTGTCTAGATGTCAAACATGGTCACCACTTTGGAGGAAGGCAACATCTAACTCTGCCATTTAACTTTGGCTGTCCTCAAATTTTACAAAAAATAAGATGTGATCTGGTAGGCCATTTGTAGACTTCCACATACCATTGGAAATCTCTTTCTGAGAACTAATAAAATATGCCACTTCCATGAGCCTTTAAGTTGATATCTTGAGGTAGAGGCTCCGCCAAATTCTGGGACTCCCAAGAATGAAAACTATAATGCTTTATAAATTATTTTCTCATCCTGCTACTATGATGGTTCTCTACCTAAGACTGTAGCAACCATGGGACTCCCTGCGATCTTGACACACCATGAACATTAATATTAGGATAATTGTCATCAACATCCATGTTATTCTTGTAGACATCTATTCCAACACACTTTCCAGCTATTAGACAATGCCAATTGTCTAACACATCTTGCGCAAGGATGTTGACATCAATGCTAACACACTTTCTACCACTAGATATCCAAGCAATTCTAACTATCCAATAGGTGAAGAATTTTTCTTATTGCAATTGATCCAACATATCATCTATCATGGGAATGGGGTACCTATTCTTGAGCTAATCATTTTGTTATCTTAAATCAATACACATATATCAAGTCTGATATTTCCTCTACACAATGATTATGGGTGACACACATGACGATGTACTTTGTTGAATAACACCATGTTCCAATAGCTTTTGCAACTACTTCTTCACCTATTTTCTTCTATAATGGAATAATTGTACAAGCTAATGTTTGGTGACAAGGACTCTGTAAACAAATAGGCCTCTTTCTCCAGTTCCCTCTTATGTGTACCCATTTGGAAGAATTGAAGGCACCTTTATAGGCCTATAAAAACTCTTATAATTGTTGTTTTTATTTCCTAGTGCATACCTTTATGGACGATTTTTCTCTAATTCACACTTCTATGGACTAATTTTCTCTTAAAAATAATAAAACATACTTTTTCCTACAATTAATCAATATCTTCACTTCATGACACTTACGAGTGAATTTCGAATTTCCATTTTATGAATTAATGGTAAAACATTTTCCATCCTTGATGAGGCTACTCCTATTAAAATTGGAAACTAGGGCCAAACTTCTTATGGGTCATCTTATTCATGGCTGATAATATGTTTATTAGATTTCTCTCATCAATAGGTGTAGGATTGATCTAAAGATCATCCGATTCCGATAAGTATTCATGGAGATATGAATTTATATTGATTATGGAATTATTATCAAGCGACCTACAACTCATGTAGGATCAAAAGCCCAATAGTCGAATCTATTCAAACATCAACAGCTGTGTATAAATACAAGAGGATATTTCCTCATTTGCACTCACTCATCTCATATGTCTCTCTCTACTACACATAAAAGAGTTTCTTCTCTACTGCGCAGAAAATGGTCTCTCACTCACACATGTGAAGCTGGAAGCTACTAAAATTGAACCTGAAACTACAGATCCAAACTTTGACCAGTGTGGACCATAAAAACTCCTCCTCTGATCTGCACTATAGGTTCATCTAAGCCTTCTCTGAAGGCTGCAACTTTTTGTGGTGGAATCAAGTCGATCCGACAGACAGTTTGTGAGATATCAACTCACCTAGTTTGAAGGAAGTTGTTGAAACTGAAGCTGCAACTCTAGAAGTGAAGTTTGACCTACGTGGACCAGAAGATATCCTCATCTGAATTGTGTTGTAGGTTCATGTGAACCTCCTATGAAGGCTGCAACTTTTTGTGGTTGAATCAAGCCGATCCAACGGTCCGTTTGTGAGATATCGATTGCCCTAATTTTGATGATGAAGCCGCTAATGTTGATGCTGCTGATCTAGGGTTTGCTACTATTGATGTAAATAAAATTTATTGTGCTATTTATCTTTACCAAATTATTGAAGATAAAAGAAGATTTGATAAAAGGGTTTCCCCACACATTGTGGGCTTTGTCCCTGGCTAGCCTGCGCAGCTTGTATATCTTGTCTTGGCATGTTTTCTGTCGATCGTTTAATGTTATATATCCACGTTGCTTTATGTACATGTGATTGCTAATCTGTGGAATATAATAAGAAAAAGAAGTAAACTATTATACGCATAGAACATACCATAACTTAAAATGGTATCAGCGCTGAGGTGAAGACAAAGCCTGAGAAAGAGCAAGAGAAATCACTGAAGAGAAGATTAGAAAGGCTATCCTAAAAGAACAATGGGGTCCTCAACACTCTTTCTTCCCAAAGATAGGCTCCGTGAGAAAGCTGATTATCACGGATGGAAGATATCTATCGATCTAACTCTAAAAGATCAAGGAGTGTTGGACCATGTAAAAGGCAATATTGTTGAGTCTCCATCAAATGCATCTACTACTGCCTAGAACAAATGGAAAAGTGGAGAAGTCAAGATAAAGAAGATCATCTAGGACTCTATTGACAAGCACTTGGTGGCCTACATCTCTGAATTGGACACCTGCAAGGAAATGTACGATAGACTGGTGAGTATATTTAAAGTTAATGATGCAAATCAGGTTTTTTTCTTAGAAATAAACTGAGGGAAATCAAGATGGGTAAAGATGAACATATGCAACCATACTTAAGAATCATCGAGATGAAGAACAATCTCCTATATATTGGGGAAACTATTACTGACAGGATAATGGCACTCACAACTCTAGGAGGGTTACCATTAGAATGTTACGTGTTTAGAACTACTCTTCTGAACAATAATATAATTCTTGGTTCCGACGAATTAATGGCCAGATGCATTCAAGAAGAAACAAGAGTAGAAAAGGAAGAAATGCCCATGTCTAAAGGTCCTCCTATTTCCTTTTCTTCTCATGCTAAGAAAATATATAATTCCTGGACTAAATTAGAAAGGAAGGCTGGATCTAAGGGTGGAAGAAAAGGATGATGTTAAATCTATGATAAAGTAGGTCACTATGCAAGGGAGTGCCCTGATAGAAAGGACTCACACCAGGACGATGATCAAAATCCCTCTCGTGGCAATCAAACTAATGATAAACTCAACAGCAAAGGTAAAAGGAGTGTTGGAAATCAAGGAAGAGGACAACCATTCAAGAGGGCTAGAAATTCCAGGATGTATTCAATGCACCTGACCTAAAAAAGAACCTAGTGTCCATCTCGGCAATGGAAGACAAAGGCTACAAGCTGACCTTCAGCGATGGAAAAATAATGGAAAAATAATGTTAAAGACACCTTTACTCTTGGGTTTCATGTTGATTCATTATATCAGGTCAATGGAAGTCTGCTGGGTGTCATGTCTTATGACACATCTCTTCAGTCCGAACTTTGGCATTAGAGGTTTTCCCACATTCATTACAAAGCTCTACCTAATGTAAGACAGATGGTAATAGGGATGCCTAAAATCCAAGTAGAGAAAGAAGGTGTATATCCAGGATGTGCCAAAGGAAAGCTCAAATGGGGACGATTCCCCTCAAGTCAAAGCAAGACCTCCAAAATATTATAGCTGGTTCACTCAGGCATATTTGAGGTTGGCATTAAGAGGGAGACTACTACACAACATACTCCTTAACATAATAATGTGGTAGAAAGGAATAACTATATGATTGTGAAAGTTGTCGAGAGACTTTTGAATTTTCTATGGGTAGATGATCTAATAATGCTTGATATGGAGGAACCCAAATCCACCTGAGCCTTCCTCTTCTAGGAAGAGGCCTTCATGGCTTAGGGGTATACTTGATGATGCTAAAGGACATGCTACACCACAAGGAACCTTCCGTGAAAGTAAGAAACCTAACAGGTACCAGGGATACCTGACCATCAAAAAATTGAGCATTCATCATTCTCGGATGCCGTCAAGCATCAAATATGGAAGGATTCTATTACCGTATAACATGAGTTTATTATGAAGAATGATGTCTCGGAAGTAGTTCCCAGACCCCTGGACAAGACAATTGTTACTTCCAAATGGCTTTATAAGATAAAGCTACATCAAATGGAAGTACGAAATAGTATAAGGCTCATCTTGTTGCTCGTGGTTTCTCCGAGAAGGAAGGTATAGACTATGATGTGATATTTTCACTTGTTGCCAGATATACGACCATCCGCTTGATCATATCCCTTATGGCTTCACAAGGATGGAACCTAAATCAAATGGATGTTAGGACCATGTTCTTGCATGGTTCAATCAAAGAAGAGGTCTATGTGGAGCAACCCGAAGGATTTGAGATTTATGATTGAAAATATCATGTATGTAGGTTGAAGAAGGCTCTCTATGGGTTGAAGCAAGCACCCCGAGCATGCTATGAGAGGATCGATAGCTACATGATGGCATTGGGATTCACTAGGAGTGAAGCCAATCCTAACCTTTACCTTAAGGTTGAATATGAAAAGCCTCTCATACTAGTGTTGTATATGGATGACATCTTTCTAAAAGGTGCATACCCTCTCAGTCACAAATGTAAGAGGGAGTTGGCATCTAAATTTGAAATGAAGAAACAAGGACATGAAGTGTGGCAGAAGCCAAGGGAAATTTTCCTATCTCAAGGAAAATATGTGGTGAAGGTTCTGAAAATATTTGGTATGATGGACTGCAGGCCTATGACTACCTCGAGGAACTTAACTTTCAAAAGATATATGGTAGTGATGTCTGACTAGATTTGGTAAATGCCTCTGAGTTTCAAAAACTCATTCACGTTGATGTTCTTGGTGAACCTTCATCCAAACATATGTTTTACAGTTAGCATTGTGAGCTCATATTTGGTTGAGCCTCACTATATTGGTGCCAAGAATCTTTTGAGACGTATTCAGGACAAAATCTCTCATGGATTGAGGTACACTACTAAAAATATGAAACCGCATGATTATTTGAATGTTGATTAGGGAGGTAGTGTGGAGGATCATTGGAGCACTTTTAGTGTTATTTCTCTTTAGATTCTACTTTGATATAATGGATGATCAGGAAGCAGAAGTTGGTTGCTATAAGCACCACCAAGACTAGATGCATATCTATGAATATGATCTCGTATGAAGCTGCCTGGTTAGGGAAGCTCCTCAATGAGTTGTTTGAATACATACCACTATGATTCTCTGTAACAACCAAAGGTGGGATTTGATTATTGAGGAATTCTTCATTCGTCGATTACTCCAGCAGATAGACATCATCTAGGATATGGTAAGTCAATGATGTTATAGACATATTTGGGCACTACAACACCAATCACATATGTCCATAAACCAAGGGATTATAAACCCCTATAAGTGTTGTTTCATACCCTAAAGGAATAAGGTTAGCTGATTACATCATTTCCCAGAAGTTCTCCCTGAAAAACTGCTTAGAACTGGTCAAAATTGGACCATACAGACTGCTCCATGCTGAGGGTCCAATGCATCTCACCTGTCACATGCAAAGTGTGCGATGCATACTAAAAAGCCCATCTATAGGGTGTGATGAGTGAGAGCAGACAAATGGCAAAGGCAGTTTGTTAGGCAGAAACCCAAAGAATCTTCTAGAAACTACTCATTTGAAACTTGCGTCTCTGAATTCAACCAGGATGAGTAAGAGATCATGAAATCTCCAAGTTGAAACAAGAACTATCAGTGAAATGACACTAATCAAAATCCCAGAAGCTAACTCCCCCGCCTGTAAATATCTATATATGGATCCCTCATCCTAGAGATCCAGAGGCTGGAATTTTGTATTTTGTAAGGAAGTGTTGCTGGTTTCTCTCTGAAACATTGTATTGAAGGGTGATCTAGATTTTCATGAGGTGAAGAGGGCTTTCATGCTGGGAGGATGGCACTAGGTCAAACTGCTTTGTTGTAATCCTCTCTTCTACTACTTCTATCAATAAAGATATTTGAGTTTTCCTCCATATACTTGTATATTTCTGAATCTTGTATTTGTGTATGAATTTGTATGGTTAATATACATCTGATCCTATGTTGTTTATGGTTACTGATCTCTATGCTTTGATGGTATTATGTTGCTTTGTCTCTACATGTGTTCTTTGAAGCGGGACAAGTGAGGAAAGAGTGGTGAAGCTCTGTCAATGGAGGGAGGAAACAAGCAAGGAGCCAAGCGAAAGACTGAGTTGGGTACTCTTTGCTTCTCTCTCATCTATCTCTCGTAAAGGAAGACACAAGTAACTTTAGTTTGTTTGTTTCTAAGATAGCTACCCGTCTTAGTGGGACTAACAGCTTTGAATGGACACTAGCTTTCCTGCTAACAAAATGGCGACTCCACTGGGGAGCGAATAGTTTGATTGTTAGTTACTATCATTTTCTTTATAAACTATAGACAGAGCCTGAAGCTAAGCCAGCTAGCCTTCAAACTGCTTTTTCTATGCAACTACAAATTAGATCAACGATGCCTCAGTCAATCTCTAGGTTAGTTTATGAGCTAAACATCTGACTTGCAAAAATCCTAAGTGCCCTGATGGTAGCTCAAATAACATCATTAGATCAGCCCCTATACTTTGTGTTTACTGCCTATCATAAGCTTAGCCTAAACCCCTGAACTTAGCTGCAAACTGTGAGTAAAAACCAAGCTCAGTCGTGTCCTTGGACCATCGCACTGTCTCTCATTGGCAACCTGGATGCATCGCACATCCCACGTGTTGTAGGTGAGATGCATCCCTATTTCCCTGTATTACACATGCGATGATTGAGTGAGACTGTTTCTGCCTCCAGATTTTGGTTTTTTTCTTCATTTTCTTCAGCTTTATTCGGTAATTTTTTTATCTATGATCAATATATCACTGTTGAAATTCTCTCCCTTTGCATTATTCAGCCTCCATTGATAAATAATTGCGATTTTTTTTTATGTATTTTTCATCATTTACAGTTCTCCTTTACAAACAATAGCTTAATTGAACTGCCTTTTTTGATTTGAAAGTGTCGCAAGTGTCGTTTTTAGTCAAGGAAAAGAGTGTGGTAAAGTCTTCCTTTTTTAGATAGTCGATTACACTTTTTCCATTGTATTTGATTTGAATCATCAAATATTTGAAGTTTCGAAATTAGTTTTCAAGTCAAAATTGAAAGTGTCATCTAAATCTTCCTTTCATTTTTGAAAAGGAATTGCTAAAGTGTCGCTTTGAGGAAAGATAGTTCAGATCTGTACTTAGATCTCTTTTCGTCGTTCTCACATTAAGGGAACTGAAAAACAAATACATGCATGTGCATTTTCATTTAGACTGCATCTAGAAATTAATTTAGGACAGCGCATCTTAGTGTGTGCTCTTTGCTCTATGTTGAAAGAATTTTACTTCTCTTTCCTTAGTAGCTAGGGTTTTCATTGCAAAAAGAAAGTAAATTGTTTATCATCTTAGATTTCATATTTAGGAATTATATATCTACATCAAGGGTGAACCTTAAGGGAAAAATTCTTAAGAAAGATCAACTATAAAATAAATCTCAATGAACATAAAAACGCTTTGGAACCTAACGCACAACATCTAGAAGTCTAGGCTAGAGAGGTATTCCGGCATTATAAAGCCTGGTAACTATTTTTTTCATCGTAGGTTGGGTAATTCCTCCTCTTTGATACGAATACGTAAAAAGTATTCTGCAGTTTTGCGATTGGTCTGGTAATCCCTCTATCTAGATTTCGAGAGTAGTCACTTTCGTTCCTTTTTAGACTCCTTAAAAGAAAATGTCCATCTGAGCACTTGTCCCTTCAGGCTCATTAAAAATTGAAGGCAACTAGAGTCATCTTTAGATTTTTCTCGACTCTTTAAAATTCAAAAAGAAAGTTGTGTCAAAGTATCATAAAATTCATTTAATTTGGAATAACATTTCCCCCTTTTTATTCCGAGTTGATCAAGTAATCTGCAATCATGGAAGAAAGTCAATCAAAACCCCGTCGTTCATGTAGACTAATGAGTCAAAGGTCTTTGACTCTGGAAAGGAAACTATTTGGGGCCAAGCGATCTTGTTTTACTGGGTCAAAGTCTCCTAGTTTATTTGATACCTGTGCTTCAACATCCTGAGAGACTCCAGTTACTCCAACTATTTCTAGTATCCCTGCCTCTATAGAAGAAGTTCCGTAGTTACTCCAACTATTCGGGTCAAGCTGGAATTTCATCTAGTGGTTGGGTACCAATACTGCCTCAACAGCCGAGAGTTGTATATTCAATGCAACAAAATCAACCTATGTCAAGCATTCCCACTACACTAGCTATTGTGACGGTGTCAAAAGTACAAGCAATACATGTTTTATGTCAACCTCCAGTCTCTCAGGTCATAATACAACAACCTATTGTCTCCACAACTCAATCATAACCGTCGATTAGTGGCTCCTTAACTGAAGTGACTCAGGCTCAAATGGGTACTATAAACCCTCATCTCGGTCAAACATCCAGTATTGGACAACAACAAATGGTCTCACAGCCATGACAAGCTTACCGAGGATCTGACCAACAAAGCTTTGCAAGTAATGGGCAACCGTATATTCAAAATGGTTACCATCAATCATATTACAACGATTACACCCATCAACCTTATCAAAGTTATCAACAACAAATACATTATTCACATATGCAAAGACCCACTACTCAAGCAATCCCATTTTATCCTGGGTATGCTTCGCCAAACATGAATCAACAATTGACTTTCATAGTGACTTTAAAATTGCTAGATCTAAATTGGCTAACAAATGATCCAATTGCTTATGCCCCTTGGTGGCTGAAAATTCTTCATAAACATTCATTAGATATTCCTAAATTCAATGGAAATCTGGGTGAAGATCCATGGAATCATGGGATGACCTTTCATCTGTGGTGTTCGTCCAACACTCAATGATGATTCAATTAGGCTTCACCTTTTTTAGCAAACATTAACTGGTTCAGCCATGAAATGGTACATCAAATTTCCAAGGGCTTCACTCGATGACTTTACCACACTTGGCACAACCTTTTTAATGCATTTTTCAGTTAGCCATAAGGTACGAAACAGGAACAAAACTTCTTACCAATTTTAAGTAGATGACAGCCACTCAATAACTGATCATATTCATGAGTGGTGATGTCATCATACAATGTTGAAGACATATGTTCCTGAACAACTGTTAGCCAAATGGTTTATCAAGTCATTGTTACATTCTATTACACAAAATGTGGAAAAGGGAGGAGTTTTTAGTGAAGAGCAAGTCATTGCTCGTGTGCAATATTTACACTTGATCTATGCTTAGTCTGGCATGCTCTACGAAAAGATTCCTGATCCTCCTAGACCAGAGTTTTCCATCCCCCTACTCCTAAATCGAACAGGGACTCTCATGCCAGTGATGGCGTGATTGGCACCTCGACTATGCAAACCACAAAGGCCCCATCTGGTAAAGCCCTTGTAGTTTCTAGTAAAAAGAAAAGTGACAAACATCCTACCCTGGAGGTTAATGCCATGTCGACCAACAAGGGAAAAATTCCAAAGCAACCATGGGGCAAGAAGAAAAGGAAAAATAATAAGAAGAAAAAGAAAAATTCACCTCTTGAAAAATCTTCTGAAAACCCTACTAAGCAAAATAAACCTCGTTATACATGTTACATATGCAACGATGAGAAATTCATGAAAGATTGTCCACATAAAGTTGAGGTTATGAAATTTTTAAAAGCTTCAAATACCCCGACAGTGTTGACTAATCCGTTTCCAAACCCAGAAACGAAACTAGCTTCTATCGATCATGCCTCCAAATCCAAAGTGTTTATGTTTTCCATTTCGAAACAAAAAAATGATGCTTTGATATCGACAAGGAATAAAGATTATGGGAATCCACAGATTTTGAACAACAAGGCTACATATCAACCTATTAGTTCGACAACAACTTTGACCAAAGTTGTACAACCCATCATTCCTGAACTAACAATAAAGCCACCTAAGGGAGTAGTACATAAATCGACATTTGATCCTCATGCTCAGCAACATAAAATTATAATATAGTAGAGGATCTGGCCCAATTGCCATCCGCTATGTCGACACTTGAAGTACTGCAGAATTGCCCCTCCTAAAAGTAGGCTCTATTATCAGCAATAGGTGGGATTGACCCAGCGGATTCCGATCTTGTGGCCTTTAATCATAAAGGATATGAACCTCAGTTACCAGCTCAACTCGTTTTCCTCGTATATGTAACAGCCCTCAACAGAACTGTTCATCGAACAATCGTTGATGAGGGGGCATCTACTGGCATTATGTCAATGAGTTGCTGGAAAACTTTAAGCTCACTATCCTTGTCACGATTATCAACGACATTAAAAGCATTCGATGGAAGAATATACACGCCGTATGGGATTTTAAGTAACTTTCAAGTTGATCTGGGGGGCAACACAGTAGAAATTGATGTCGAAGTTATCGATGGAAACATCGATTACAACATCCTATTGGGAAGGCCCTAGATTTATGCTATGGTTGTTGTTGTGTCAACATATTTTAGAAAGATTGCATTTCCCTTCCAAGGAGGAATTACAATCATTAACCAACAAACCTTTCTCCCCAACAGTTCACAAGTTATGGGAAGCATTCCAATGATACATGGAAGTTCTCAATTGCTTCAAAATGTCAGAGTAGGTCTCCTAAAACACCCTTCCTTAATGGGTACTTTTACCCTCACACCTCCAAGTAATCTGGTGGAAGTGGCCACAGTGGAAACCTCTCATATGATATCTTCTACATCATCAAAGATAAGGAAGAACTCTAACCATTTTGATACTATGGACCACCGAGGACGGTTCTTATCTTGTGTCAACCTCGTTACAAAATGAAATAGGGTTATGAGGATAGTTCTTTTACTATGTCAACCTCATTAAAAATGAAACAACTCCCTTTCCAAATTGAGTCTTTGATTACGATCTTGTAAAATCCAAGTCGACTTTCAAAGATCTTGAAGGTAAACCTTCATTCCAACCACCATGTTGAATGCAATGAAGCTTGGGGGGCATGCACCTCGATTTACGTCATTATGTTGGGGGCATGCAACAAGCATAATTTTTCAATTTAAGCTTGGGTCAACATGAAACCAAACATAAGCAATGTTTCTGCAAAGTTCAAGCTCGTTAAAAAATAAACCTAGTTATGAGCATATGTTCCTTGAGAGTTCAAGCTCATTAAAAAATGAACCCACTTTCGGTGAATAGCCTTTTTGATCGCATTACTATCAGCTTTTGAGCCTTTGTCGTGTTCTTACCATCACCTCAACTTTTTAGCCGATCGTCTGCCTCCACTTGATTGTTTACCCTTTTGAGGAACAACTGTAATGAGTGATTTTGTTAGCCATATTCTTTACATTGTTGTGATCGAAAAGTTCCAAACCTTACTTAGAACCAGCTACTACCCAAAAATATCACTCGTTCCTCAAATATGAGTCTCTTTTAAGCTCTTTTTAGACTCATAAAATATAAAAAGATTGTCAAGCAATTGGCCTCTCCAGCTCATTAAAGTGATTTGATGTGTCATCCCTCCTCTATATTTTAATATTTTTGGACCTGAGGGACCAAAGGGTGTGATGCATACTAAAAAGCCCTTCTGTAGGGTGTTATGAGCGAGAGAAGACAAATGGCAGACGTAGTTTGCTAGGTGGAAACCCAAAGAATGTTCTAGAAACTACTCATTTGACACTTGCCTCTCTGAATTCACCTAAGGATGAGTAAGAGATCATGAAATCTCCAAGTGGAACCAATAACTATCAGTGAAATGAAACTAATCAAAATCCTAGAAGCTCACTCACCCAACTGCAAATATCTATATATGGATCCCTCATCCTAGAGATCCAAAGGCTGGAATTCTGTATTTTGTAAGGAAGTGTTGTTGGCTTCTCTGTGAAACATTGTAATTTTGGGTGATCTAGCTGTTCATGAGGTGAAGAGGGATTTCATGTTGGGAGGATGGCGCTGGGTCAAACTGCTGGGTTGTAATCCTCTCTTCTACTACTTCTATCAATAAAGATATTTGAGCTTTCCTCCATATACTTGTATATTTCTAAATCTTGTATTTGTGTATGCATTTGTATGGTTAATATACATATGATCCTATATTGTTTATGGTTATAGATCTCTATACTTTGATGGTATTATGCCACTTTGACTCTACAAGTGTTCTTTGAAGCGGGACAAGTGAGGAAAGAGTGGCGAAGCTCTGTCAAAGGAGGGAGGAAACAAGCAATGAGCCAAGCGAAAGGCTGAGGTTGGTACTCTTTTCTTCTCTCTCATCTATCTTTCATAAAGGAAGACATAAGTAACTTTAGTTTGTTTGTTTCTAAGATAGCTACCCGTCTTAGTGGGACTAGGAGCTCTAAATGGACACTAGTTTTCCCGATAATAGATGAGAAAGGAGGCTCCATCACATTAAGATGATGTACATGTCGATACACCTTCTCAAAGCCCCAAGGAAGATCTATTCTATGATTTCGCCAAGCGACTTGGTGTTCTCAAGAAACCCTTGTACAAGGGTCCTTCATGTTGCATACATTGAGCTCTGGGAGCTCTGAGGGCTTGCGAGTCTTACTGGAGCAACATACGATCACAGGGTGACTCACGCTCCCCTGGTGGTGTGCACTGGAACAACATGATTCACTATCTCATGGGACAAGATGATTTTTTCTCTTGTGGAACAGGATGATTCGCTCTCCTCTTTAGCAGGATTGATGTGTTCTCCTATGAGTCTTGGATTGATGTGTTCTCCATGGCGATTGTAGCAGGATTTATGTGTTCTCCTGTGAGGCCTATATTGATGTGTTCTCCATGGAAATTGTAGTAGGATTGATGTGTTCTCGTGTGAGGGTTGGATTAATGTGTTCTCCATGGTGGCCTGGATTGATGTGTTCTCCATGGCGGTTGTAGCAAGATTGATGTGTTCTCTTATGAGGACAGGATTGATTAGTTCTCCTATTGAGGCATCCTTCCCATACTGTCTGGGACTCATGGGAAGTATCTCTCATCTGATCAATGAGCATGGAAATGAAGTTATGGACCATAGCAGTACCGATGGACGCATCATTGTATCTATCGTACTCCCTACGCTAGGATGAACTACATTGATCTGGGATCAATGATACTAGTTTGGGACTAGTGGTAGGAGTGGTACATTCTATGACACTGACTTCATGTCTATTGTTACTAGTCTGGGACCAATGGTATGCACTTTGAGATAGACTTTGAGTCAGTGGACGATGTTACTGGTGTGGGACCAGTAGTAGGAGTTGTACTCACTATGACGCTAACTTTGGGTTCGTTGAGATAGGTTTGGGACTAGTGATACATACTTTGAGACTGACTTTGAGTCATATGGTACATCCTTGATCATTTCTTCTTCTTCATAATTCAGACAAAAGCAGAGAAAAATAGAAAAAAGCAGAGAAAAACATAACAGAGCAGAGTTGAACAGATTAGTATAGGGAAGAACAAGACAAAGTAGAACATGCAGAATAGAGCAGACCGGGGCAAGGGACAGGATATATAAGGCAGTGCATTTAATGGATGGATAGTAGCGAATGACAGACATATTGCAGATGAAGTTCTTCCTAGTTGTGAGGGAGTGTTAAAATTGGCAACTAGGGCCAAAATTCATGTGGGTCATCTTATTCATGGTTGATAATATTTTCATTGGATTCCTCTCATCGAGAGGTGTAGTATTGATCTAAAGAACATTTGATTCCAATATGTATTCATGGAGATATGAATTTATTTTGATTGTGGAATTATTATCAAGTCGACCTACAACTCATGTAGGCTCAGAAGCCCAACAGTCTCATCTATTCAAACATCAAGAATTGTGTATAAATATAGAAGGATTTTTCTTCATTTTCACTCACTCATCTCATCACATCTCTCTCTCTCTCTACTGCACAGAGTCTCTTGTCTACTGTGCAAAAAAGGGTCTCTCTCACACATGATAAGCCGGAAGCTGCTGAAACTGAAGTTGCAACTGCAGATCCAAACTTTGACTGGTGTGGACCATCAAAACTCCTCTTCTAATCCGCACTATAGGTTCATTTGAACCTCCTCTGAAGGGTGCAAATTTTGGTGGTGGAATCAAGTTGATCTGATGGATGGTTTGCGAGATATTGACTACCCTAGTTTGAACGAAGTTGTTGAAACCGAAGCTGCAACTATAGAAGTGAAGTTTGACCTGTGTGGACGAGAATATTTCCTCATATGAACTGCACTATAGGTTCATCTAAACCTCCTACAAAGGCTACAACTTTTGGTGGTGGAATAAAGCTCATCTCACGATTGGTTTGTGAGATATCGACTACCCTAGTTTTGATGATGAAGTTACTAATGCTCATGCTGTTGATCTAAGGTTTGCTATTGCTGATATAAATCATATTTATTGTACTATTTCACTCTACTGAATTATTGAAGATAAAAGAAGATTTGATAAAAGGGTTTCCCCACACATTTTGGGGTTTGTCCCTGGCTAGCTGCCACATCTTATGTCTCTTATCTTCGCTTGTTTTCTGTTGATCATTTAATGTTCTATCTATACTTTACATTATGTACATGTGACAGCTAATCTGTGGAATATAATAAGAATAAGAAGTAAATTGTTATAAGCATAGAACATACCATAACTTAACAACTCCATATACGTCAAGGTGAACTACATATAGATGTACTTCATGAATAACATCATCAATCATATAAAATATGACTTTACATAGTTTGACTACCTTTATTTTTGCATCCTAACTTACCCTTCCCAATGGATATGGGTTTCGATGATCTTCAACCTCCAATCCCAATTTTTTTTTCAATTTTGTTGCAATGTGATTCCCCTATGATCTTGAGTCAAACAAAGCATTAATTTGTATCCTCTTCACTCTAACTTTATACGTAAGATTTTTGATATTCCGCACTTTTGCTATTTATGAAGGATACTTAGATTCACCTCCTCCTACACATATATACTAACAATCTTCTCATCCATGTCTAAGTTGAATTCCACCTAATTACTCAAATATGGGGTCATGAGATTTTGTCTCTTATTACCTTGTTTTTGCCTATGTTCTCATAGTTCTCATAGTTCGCCCAGGTCTAACATGAGGAGGATACCAATATGGTTCATATATGTGACTTTTGATTCCTACCACACAACCATCTCCTTTCTACAATCTTAAGGGTTATTAACATATTCGTCGACCATGAAGGGGTTTTTGATTTTTAGATTAACCAATATGGATCCCCTATAACTCCCCAGAAGATACCTAAATAAACCTACTATTATAACAATATGATCCATAAACATCCACGAGTATTCCAGTGGACAATTCATCACAACAAATCTATTAAAATTTATTAAAAAATAAAAAATCTAAACTATGAGGGTTTGTATCTCCTTAGATTTCTAGATCCATTAATTTATTTTTATTGTGTATGTATGGAAACTATAAATATTTGTTAAATAAACGATAATGAAATAAAACTCACAAACCACAAGTTAACACAAGATATAACTTGGGAACCCTTTCAGAAGAATTCCTAGTGGAAAGGTGAGGTCACTCTACTCTCTTTCTCTAAATGGAAATAGATGCAAGAAAAATAAGTGAGGATATCAGTCATGGAATACTATTGGGAAAAATCACTCTCCTTTTTCTCTCTCCCTACCCTTTATTGACTACTCTACACATCCATGTCTACATTGAATTCGACCTATTTACTCAAATATGGGCCATGAGATTTTGTTTCTTATTATTTTGCTTCTTCTCTTAGGGTTGATATTTATTTACAACTTCCATCACTTCTTGTCCTTATAAATGCTAATGTTACAATTGTTTGATCGGTTCACATGCCATTTTCATTGATGCGTTGTGGCTACTCACTTTTTGTACCACGCTTCCCCCCTCGCCCCAAATGACTTTCCCAATCTCATATTTTCATCCTTAAAAAAACATACTTTAAACTCCTACAACAAAATTTACTGGAGAACATTCAAAATAGAAAAATAAAACCAATTTCAGACTATAAATTCCAAGCCATATTAGAGTTTAAAGCTTCCTGTCAATAACACAAATTATAAGTACGCTTAATCAAATACGCAGTCTCCTTCGACATCATTTTTCGCCACTACAGCATTGCATTAACTTTGGTTCCCAGCTCCCTGCACGCTTCCAGGATCTTCACCTTGGGATTGGCGGGGGAATGCTTGTCCCATTGTTGAAGGCATTCCTTGTGACTGTTGTTGTTGGTTCCCAGCTCCCTGCACGCTTCCAGGATCTTCACCTTGGGATTGGCGGGGGAATGCTTGTCCCATTGTTGAATGCATTCCTTGTGACTGTTGTTGTTGCTGGCCAGTAAACATTTGGTTTGGAAATGGAGATTGAGGAAATGCTGATCTAAATCCTGATGGCATTTCTTGTGGCTGTTGTTGTTGCTCGTCAAGTGATATAGGTTTTATGGTTTGATTTGAAAATTCGGAAGGCAGAAATGGTTGTCCAGTTGCTGAGGGAAGTCTTTGTGGCTGTGGATTTTGCTGCCGATGTTGTCCCTGATTTGAAAACTGAGAAGGGAAGAAACTTTTTCCAATTTGGAAAGGCATTCCTTTTGGCTGCGGCTTTCGCAGCTTGTAATCTCTCTCATTTGATGAAAATTGAGAAGGGGGGAAAGCTTTTCCAGTTGCTAGAGGCATAAGTTGTGATTGTGAATTTTGCTGCTGGTGTTGTAGCTGAGTTGAAAATTGAGGAGGAGGGAATGCTTGACCGGTTGCTAAAGACATTTCTTGTGGTTGTCGGTTTTTCTGCTGGCGTTGTAGCTGTTCGTGGCCACTTGCCATAACCTGTGGTCTGCTCTGAGCTAGTAATTGAGATTGAGCAGGTGCTTGTCCAACATCTGAAAGAAGTCTTTCTGGCTTTTGACGTTGTTGTGCTCTGGATTGACTGGGAAATTGACAATGGACAAATTCTATTTCAACTGCTGGAGCCACCCCTTTTGACTGTCGATCTTGCCGCTGTGGTGGTGGTTGTTTTTGCTGACGTGGCATAACGTGTGCCTTGGTTTGGTCGGAAAGTTGAACTTGGGCAAGTGTGGAAAGCAGTGTTTGTGGCGTCTGCTTCTGCTCCTGTTGTCCCTGCTGCCAAGGCTGTTGTTGCTGCTGCCAATGCTGCTGTTGCAGTTGGCTTGGTTGTTGTTGCTCATGTTGTTGATAAGCCTGGCTTGGTTGCTGCTGCTGTTCTTGAAGATGTGTCTGGCTTTGTTGCTGCACCTGGCTTGGCTGCTGATGCAACTGTTTTTTTGGCAGATGTGGTTGGATTGGTTGCTGCTGCTGGAGGGTTTGGCTTGGTTGTTGCCACTGCTGCCGCAGCTGACTTGTTTTCTGCGTTTGTTGATGCATCTCGCTTTGTTGCTGCTGCTGTTTTTGCATTTGCAACTGTTTTGATTGTTGTTGTTGTTGCAGCAGCTGTTGCAGATGCATCTGGCTTAGTTGTTGCTGCTGTTGTTGCAGCTGCATCTGGTTTTGTTGTTGCTTCTGTTGTTGCAGATGCATCTGGCTTTGTTGCTGTTGTTGTTGCATCTGGCTTTGTTGTTGTTGCTGCTGCAAATGCATCTGACTTGGTTGCTGCAGCAGGGGTTGCAGATGCATCTGGTTTGGTTGTTGTTGCTGCAGCATATGCAACTGGCTTTGTTGCGGCTGTTGGTGTTGCAGATGCAACTGGCTTGCTTGTTGCTGTTGGTGTTGCAGATGGAACTGGCTTGGTTGTTGTTGGTGTTGTAGATTCAACTGGCTTGGTTGTTGTTGCTGTTGCCACAGATGCGACTGGCTTGGTTGCTGCTGCTGTTGCAGATGAGGCTGACTTGGCCGGATAGCATCCTAAAGGTGAAAGTCAAAAAGTGTCATTTTGATTATGAAAAGGAAATCTGATTCGCACTGCATATCTTAAAATTCCAACCTACCTTTGGTAAAACCATGCCCATCAAATGGTCTGGCCTCAATTGACCTGCAGTGTCAAAGTTTGATAGCAACAATATCTGCGTTGGTAGGTTGATCATCGCCCACTGTAATAAGAATAAGAAACACAAGTTTAAGATATCCTAACTTTTCTAGTATACTACTTGCAGACTTGTCAAACGTGGAAAACTCCGCGCTGGACCAAACCATTTAGCAAACAAAATGCAGCCCACTGAAAAAAACGAAGCACATAGATAGAAAAATAAAATTAGATGAACTACAAATTATAAAACAGAACAAAATATAGAAAATCTGGGGGTCCATCATCATTGACGTTGATGGGGTCTAAAAGGTTCGATGTTCAAATTGCCCATGCAGCGTTCTTCATAGTTTTTCATTGGTTTATTCCTAATGTTTTTAATGGGATTTCCACTGCTTAATTGTCCGTTAGCCCTTGAAGACTTACTGCTTGTGCAGTGGTTTTCTACATGAACAACTTTCCCACACACAG
>APFE030418811.1:0-10492 GCA_000404065.3 Pinus taeda
AAAAAATCATAATAAATAAATTAAATAAAGAATAATAATTAATTAATTAATTAAATAAATGAAAATCTAGCCGACCTATTTTCTTACATCTTTTCTTCAATTTTCTATATATATAACCTAAATCCAGCTCTTGGATACATCATTAAGATCTGAAGAATATCTATTGATGCATCCCCTGATGATGGACTCACTTGGTAGTTCGAAACGTTGGGTTCACTAAAACTCTATAACAGGTCATTCCTCCTATCTAAAAACTATCCTCACCTGTATCTAAAAGCTATCCTCACCTGTATGGCTTCAATGTTTTATTTTTTTTTTTAGAGTTTTATTTTAGGTTTATTTTAGTTTTTTAATGTTTTTAATTTAATTTTAGTAGTTTTTTAATTTTTTTTGTTTGTTTTTTAATTTGCTTTTAAATTATTTAAAACATTTTAATTTTTTTTTGTATTTCTAGTTTTTTTTAATGATTTTTAATTTTTATTTTACTTATTTTATAGTTAAAAAAAAAAAAAAAAAAAAAAAAAAAAAAAGAAAAAGTTATCGTTTACGAGAGGAATCTTTTTTTTTACATTTTTACGTTTTTTTTTAAATATGTTTTTTATTATTTATTCTTTATATATTTTAATTTTTAATTCTTATCTTTATAAGTTAATATTGTTTTTCTTTTTTCAACATTTTATGATTGATTTATTCTTTTGTTAATTTTTCTTCATTATTTCTTTTGAAATTTAATTGTTTTTTCGGAGTCATGATAAAAAAAATTGCGCCATTATTTCAAAATGTTGAAAATTTATCCTATAAAAAAAAAGTGTTATTCCAGCATCAACACTTTTCATTTTTAGGGTGTTTTTTGCACAATTTTTGCACAAAAAATTGGTTTTTAGTGCCATTTTAAAAACATGTTGAAAATTTACCCTAGAAAAAAAAATAGTTATTCCAGCATCAACAATTTTCGTTTTAAGCATTGTTTTTCATGTTTTTTTGGGGTTTTTTTGGCTAGAGTTCCCATTTCAAAGTTTATATTGTTTTCTTCTTCGTCTAGTGAAAGTATGGATTCTAATAACCAGGAAGATAAGAAGAAGAAGAAGAGGACGAAGAAGAAGAAGCAAAATAAGCAAGGGGGAAACCAAACAACCATTTCTACGGATGCGACTGATTAGAAAAGTCTTCCAATTAGCCCTAGAAAGTAAAATTCCCTTGCATGTTATGTAAGGGTGACCACCTTCTTTGGAATTGTCCTGGTATTCCTAAGGTCTTAGAAGTGTGGTCCATAGGTTTACATCAACCTTTCTCATCAACCTCTGAAGATCATGCTGGTGACAAACCCTCAACTAGTAACAGTAAAGCTCATGGGAAAAAGGGAAAAGTCAAATTTCCTTATAAGTTGTGTGAAGGTAATCATCCCATTCACATTTGTCCTCTTATGGATGAAGCTTACAAAGAGTTAGAAAACCTTACAAATTATCAACCTCGTCTTCTGGCCAGTGATCGAAAGCTTTTCCTTGATGCTCTGCTAGTTGATCAAGTGATTGATCAAAATTCATCTTTGGTCAACCCCACTCTCTCTGAAAGTGAGTCTCGTGAGTCTATTCTTGACGAACCATTAGTTGAGAAAATGGTAGACTTGACTCCACCTTTAGTTAACCGTACCTTTCCAGTAGAGAGTGAACCTCATACTGCTCAGGTTCTTCTGGTTTCTTCAGTTTCAAATGAACTCGAAGGAAATCCTCCCATTCCTGAGGTGCATGAGAGCAGTTCTCATGTTCCCATAGAGCAAGGGGGAAGCTCTCACGTTCCTACAACACCCCCTCTGAGTAGTTTAGTCACTTCTTTTGATTGGAGTCGACTAGCATGATATCGTCTTCCAACTTATGTGCCTTTCCATATTACAATACAAGCTTACCATATGGCCGTACCTAGCAAAGTCATAGACGATGGCGCATCTATGAGCATTTTGTCCTCAACTTCTTGGCAAGTTTTAGGTTCTCCTCAGCTTGTCCCCATAACCTAGAATCTATTAGCTTTTAACAGAGGAACCAGTTAACCATTAGGGATCCTTCCTAAGTTGCCTATTACTTTGGGAGGAAAGACTATCTGTATAGATGTGATGGTTGTCTAAGGCCTGTTGGATTTTAATCTACTTCTTGGCCATGACTATGTTTACGTCATGGGAGCTCTTATTTCTTCTCTCTTTCGAGTAATGTGTTTCCTGCATGAAGGAAGCATTCTAATCATTGATCAATTTACATTCATTAGTCCTGAATCAACTCCCAGTCAACCATCATCCCTAAATGGTTCTTATGTTCAAGCGGTATCCCCCCTGCCATAGGTTAATTATGTGGCCACCTGTTCCATGCCCACATCTACTGATGATCTAGTAGGTGATGTAGTACATCATGCATTGGGGGCATTGGAACCTGATTTTTCTATTGGATCCCTGAACATGTATTCCTTCCAGAGTTTTTTTCTCCCATCTGATGAGAGCCTCTTGGAAGACATGGCCTCTTTTGGTCTATAATTAAAGGTAATGGAGCAGAGTTCCTTGTCTTGTGTCAAGCTCGTTAAAAAATGAAACAAGGGCCATGAGGATAGTTCTTTTACTATGTCAACCTCGTTAAAAAATGAAATAGGTCTCCATGGAGCAAAGTTCCTTGTCTTGTGTCAAGCTCGTTAAAAAATGAAACAAGGTCCATGAGGATAGTTATTTTACTATGTCAACCTCATTAAAAAATGAAATAAGTTCCCATGAAGATAGTTATTTTACTATGTCAACCTCCTTAAAAAATGAAATAGGTGTACGGAGCAGAGTTCCTTGTCTTGTGTCAAGATCGTTAAAAAATGAAACAAGGGCAATGAGGATAGTTCTTTTACTATGACAGCCTTATCAAAAAATGAAATAGGTTCCCATGAGGATAGTTCTTTTACTATGTCAACCTCGTTAAAAAATGAAATAGGTGTCAGGAGTAGAGTTCCTTGTCTTGTGTCAAGCTCGTTAAGAAATGAAACAAGGGTCATGAGCATGGTTCTTTTCCTATGTCAAGCTCATTAAAAAATGAATCAAATTCCCTTCCAATTCAAGTCTTTGATTAGATCTCGTAAAATCCCAATCGAGTCTTTCACCTGATCTCGTAAGTGAAACTTCATTCCATCCACTTAGGTGAATGAAATGAAGCTTGGGGGGGCATGCTCCTCGAATTGAGTCATTATGCTAGGGGCATGCAAACTTATCTCAAGCATAATTTATCTTTGTTTCAAGCTTGTGTAAAAATGAAACCAAACTCAAGCATAGTTTTTTTTTCCATTTCAAGCTTGTGAAAAAATGAAACCATATTCAAGTATACTCATTCCCATGTTTCAAGCTTGTGTAAAATTGAAACCTTTCCCTTTTTACCTCTCGTGATTTCCATTTTATCAACCCTTTTTTTTCTAGATGAGCCTTGGTTTTTTCCTTTCCATCGTCACCATATCTTTGGCCGGTCATACGCTTTCACTTGGTTGTTTTACCCTTGCCTGAGGAACATTTGCGATGAGTGGTCCTATTAGCCAACCTCTTGACCTTTACATGTTTTGTGCAGTTCCATCATGACTGGACCCAGTTGTTATCCCTTTATATTGTTTGTTCTTCTAGGCGGAGTCATCTTTAAGCTCTTTTATGACTCTTGAAAAATGAAAAGATTGTTGAGTACTTGTCGTTTCAAACTCGTAAAAGTAAATGAAATGACGTCTACTCAGTATAAGTTTAACCCTTTTCCGGACTGAGATAGACTGTTGTACGAAAAAGGAATACCTTGGTCGAACGTGGCTAAGAGGTTCTCTTGAATATTGTTTTCTACCTTTTTGGGTTCGATAGACAAATTACGAAAAGGGACCTGATGGAGTTGTCTTTTTTGTATCTTTTTCTAACTCTCTAAACATGAAAAAGATGTCAAGTTTCACCTCCGTTAGACTCGTAAATCTTAAACAATGCATGACTTGTCACCATGACGAGGCCGAGTTTCTCCTTCCTAGGACTCATAAAAGTTAATAGGATGGATTCATTCGAAGAATGAACTTATATGGCAAGCATATACTATCCCCTTCAAGCTCGTGATTAAAAATAATTGGGGTACTCACTAGAAATAGTGGGGAAAAGGTGAAAGTGAAACATCTCTTGCATAGGTAGCATGTTTCTCTTAAACATGACACTCATATGTTTCTCTTGTCAGGTTTGGGATATCCTAACTCTGTCACTTGTTCTTCCAGGTTTGGATGATCCATTTTTCCTCTCCTTTGACTATTCCACTTCATCATTATGACCCTTGGTCCTATGTTGAGTCAAATGTTGCCACACTCCAGAGTCATGTCGTCGATATGTGCAAAAGAAGTCACATCTGCAGTTTACTACCTATACATTGTCTGACCCTTTGCCACAGTCCTAGATCATAGTTGTTTATTCCACTTTATTCCTTGTTTCCTGTCGATGATGAGGGAATCATTATGGCCCTCCTTCGATAGGTGATTTCCTATCGACTTCAGCTCACTATCTAAGAAGATGACTTAGAAACCCCCTTTCAGTACCTTAGAGCTTACATGCCTTAATGGAAAGTTCTTCACATTCAATGACAGATTTTCATCATTGGCCTTCGATCGGATGATTCCACGAGTGTTTGACTTCAACTTCATTTTCACATTCACAGATTGTATTGTCATACCTTGATAGCCATTGTCATTATTAGTGGTTTCTTTCATGCTTGTTAACGATTCACATCATTGAACGGTAATAATGTGGTTTTCTAGCATGTTCGACTTCAACACATTCATTCGCATGTTAGAATTCGTACTTTGATCGAGTTCGGATGGAACACAAGACCTTGAGTTTTGTCGGATATAAATCAGGTTGTGTGGAGTTATGTATTTTCATGATTGTATACATGTTTCCTCTATACTGATGGATATGGCCATACCATGGGACCTTATATATATGATGATGACGATCCTTCTATATCGGGTGGTTGCGTCCATACCATGGATCGTAGACTTCCATATGATCCTTTTTCATTCGGATGGTTGTTCCCATATCGTGGATCTTTTCACATGGTCATTTATATCCGGATGGGTGCGTCCATACCGTGGATTTGTGTTTTGATATATATGATAGAAGTATCAGATATGTATATGTATATGTGTCCTTGATTTGCAAGTCTCCTAGCGATGTTTGTTCTAGTCCTTGCACTAGCTCGTAAAGCATCTCAACCATCACTCCCTGTTATGCCTTCATGGTTTAGGGTGCATCTATTACACAATATTTTGTCACACCTCTTGCAATTTCATGTGTCATACCCCAGAGTGCCAAAACCTTGACAACTATGTAGTGTACCCATCTTGATATGCAATCCAGATCGTAATGAAAAGTTGCCTTGAGCCTTTCCTGAGAAAAATGAGCTCAAAACCCTAATTTATGGGTCAGCACGACTGTGACACTACCCTCTCGTGTTGATGGCAGGTTGCACCATATGAGCCTCATTCCAGCACAAATTTTGCCTGGATACTCATGCTGAACCCTAAAAGGCAATTTTTCCCAAAGTGGATGAGAATCTTCGTGATCTAGAGGCTTTGAGAACGACGAGCTAGATGATGTTCATTGTGGTTGTGGTCGAATTCTCCCAATCTTACCCTTTGATCTTACCCCTATGAGATTCCTCCTTGAGATGAGGACCTTCCCCTATATTTGGTGAGATCTTAACTCTCTCTCACTGCCTATAAATTCATCCCCCTCCATTCCCAAAGGGTTGGTCTTTCATGATTTGCACCCTTATGCTAAGATAGTGCTTAAATGCTATTCATTTTGGCTTGGAGAAGGAGTGCTTGGAGAGCCTGAGCTTGAACTTGGACATTCACTCAAGGAGGGATTCCAACATTGAGGCTTGGGTTGTATCCTTCCTCTTTTATTTATTAATATATACAACTGCTGGTTCACTTTCCATAAATGCTTGTGTTGATGCTTCATTTATCTTAATGATCCTTGATCTGTTAAGTGGATTACATTTGAGTTATGCTGGTTGCACTTTTATGCTTTGTTGTGTTTTTGGTGTCTTGTGTAGGTATTCAAATGCCATAAGCAGCAAGGATTGAGCCTGAGGGAGTGAGCAATCAAGATATTCAACAAAGGAAGGCATCATAACATCAGAGTGAGGTAGGTCTCCTTCCTCTTCTTTAATTTCGTTTGTAGTCTAGGAAAGTGTCTTGTAGATTGTCTAGTTTGTTGCTAGATCCACTTATTTGGCTAGAGGGATCGTCTCTGTCCACAAAGAGGATTTACCTACTCAACATAGTGGTTCGTAGGGATGTCAAATTCAACGAGGAGAAGGCCATGTGAGTTTCCCTTGAGAGGGAGCTTTAGCTACATGCATTTGAGGAGCTTTTAGCTTCTAAGGTTGACGAGCCTCAGATTGATGCAGAGCAACTACATGCAGAGGATCTAGGAGTGGAGACATCCACTCAGGAAAAGTCTTCCAGAGATGGGAGAAAGCGCAATAGAGAAGCGGATAGATTGCTGCCGGATGCTAGAGAGAATGTGGGAGCACCCACATCACAACGCATACAAAGGAGGTCACCTGATAGGTACACTGGATACATGGCTCTTATGTTTGGATGTGTTGTGACAAAGACATGTTTCTTTGAGAAAGCAGTGCAGTAGCTGGTTTGGGTTGATTCCATGGTGGAGGATTATAACTCCATAGTTCGTAATAGTGTTTGGATGTGATCCCAATATCGGAGATTAAGTTCGTGGTGAACTCTCGATGGCTTTACAAGGTAAAGAAAGTTGCAGATGGTAGTGTGGAGAAGCACAAGGTTAGATTTGTGGCCTGTGGCTTTTCACAAGTAGAGGGGATTGATTATGACGCGACCTTTGCTCATGTTGCCAGGTACTCATCAATTATATCTATATTGGAATTATTAATGCATATGGGTTGGAAGATACATTAGATGGACGTAAAGACAACCTTCCTGAATGGCACGATTGAGGAAGAGGTGTACATAGAGCAGCCTGAAGGCTTGGAAACCTTCGACGGTGAGTCATACGTGTGCTGGGTCAAGAGAGCGTTGTATGGGATGAAGCAATCACCTTGTACTTGGTACACCAGGATAGACAACTACTTCACCAAGTTGGGCTTCGCGAAGAGTGAAGCAGATGCGAACTTGTACCACATAGTGGTGGAAGGTAAACTGTTGATCATTGTACAACAGGAAACAAAGATCGGTTGCACTCAGTTCGGCAGGGGCAGAGTACATGGCCACGATTCAGGCAACATGTGAGGCCATCTAGATGAAGAAGATCTTGGTTGGTTTGTTTGGTTAGTAGATGGGCCCAACTGTGATTTACTGCGATAATAATATTTGTATCAAACTCTATGAAAATACAGTTTTTCATGATCGGTCCAAGCATATTGATATCCGATGCTGACATTTTGACAAAGGCATTGTAGAGATGTAATTTCGAGTTTCACAGAGACATGATTGAGGTAACTGATAATCCCTTTCTTGTTGAGAGGGAGTGTTGAGAAACAGAAACAAGAAATTCCAGTTTAATTTGTCCTGAATTGAACTGAGAATTAAAATCGAATTCTATTCTCATAGCAACTACTAAATTGTTAATTAAGTTTAATTAACTTTATTAGCTTAGGAATTTCGAGTTGGAAGTCTTTCTGAAGTCATTTATATGTTCTCCCTAAGTTTTAGGGGTCTAGGATGAGTTTAATTGTGAGTTGTAATTAGATAACTCAGTTTACTGAGTTATGTTCAGTTAAATTAGTTCCAAATAGTTTGTGGAACTAATAGAGAGTTAATAGTCAGTTGGTGCACTAGTGCATCCACAAGTGTCACTCTAGTTAACTGAAGATTCCCTCATGAGAAACTCATGCATGTCAGTTCAAAGAAAGACCCAGTTGAGACTAGAGTGCAGGGACAATGTACTATCAGTTGTATGATTTACTTAGTGGTATGATTTACTCAGTTGTAAATATCATGCATGTAATTAGAGAAGGACCAATGTTTGGATTATGCAATTTTGGAAGCATGAATTCTATTTAAATATAGGCTATTCATCCTAAGAATTGCGCAAGGAAATAGGGGCTTGGTAGGCAATGGAAATTGGCTAAGTGCTGGCTAAGAGCAGTCTTGTGAGGCAGATAGTTGGATATACTTGTGCAGAATTGTTCTTGTGAGAACAAGCTTTATATCTTCACTCATATTTCTGATTTAATGCAATACAAAAAGGCGAGGTTTTGAGCAGTGGCTTTCCCCAGTATGTGCTATTGATTTATCTTCTTCTTCTTCATATTGTTTTCATCGATCTATTGGCTTCCACTGGTTGAACATAGAAGTAGATTTTTGTCCTGTGCTTCAGTACATTGCATGAGCTTGTGAATCTATAGGAAATTCTACATTGGTTATGATTTCATATTATAAAAAATTTCATTAAATGCATGCCTCAAAGATGAGCTTAAATGGTTATTCAACCTGATGTGTAGATAACAAAATTATTTATGAATTGGTTACGACTTCATATTTCGTGTGCATGGTATCCATAAATGGAGGTTGTTAGATGTAAGGGCAGTGTGTACACTTAATATGGAGTTTGATGTGGGGTAGTTTAGATCATTAAATAAGGTGTTTGGTCACTAATGACTCAAGAATTTTCAGCCTCTTGTCTACAAAAGGTTTTCCTCCCTATCCTTTGCAGCCTGACAGCTAAATATTAAGTCTGTGATGTGCTTATCGCTATCATTCAAACTATGTAACTTTCTGCATCCTCAGAATACTACACACAATAAAGTATAAACTACTTGCTTCCACATTCTCCCACTCCTCATTTCGGCGTTCCTTTGCACCTCTCGGTGCAATTGCCAGTTTTATTACTCTTTAAATCTGGGGTGTAGCATTGGTCTACATTGTATACTAACAAGATATTGAATCACAAGAATAATCATAATAATACTTCATATTTGTTGCTTTTAGCTCGATTTAGAAGTTTAACATTAGAAATTCAAATAACAATGATTTTCCTTTTCAAATTAACTTTTTATAATCCAACGATGTTAAACTCCAACAATCATTAAACTTTATTTATATGTTATAGTGAATATATATTATAATTATATTTATAATAAATAATAATTCAAACAATATAAGAGCATTTTTATCATATCTAGTATTGAATTTTTAAACGATTTTATGAAGTTTATTAAAATTTTGAAAAAAAAAATATTAAACTTGATATTTGAAAATTAAAAGATAATTTTAAATGTAAATTTTTTTTTAACTTCAGAATTCAATTTAAAAACCCAAACAAAAAATAGCCATCAACTTATTTTTTTTAGTGGTTTTAATTGAATTAATAAAGTTAAAAAAATAAAAAAAAAAATCGTCAAGTGTCATAACTTTACACAACAGAATGCAATGTAGATAACTATCCACCATAATTTAAACAAATATTTACATAAAAAATAGTGGAAATCTATCCACATGACATTTTATTATATTATACATATTAAAGTTACATTATTTAATTTGTACAATCCTGGTTGCCATTTCCAATCACCACCATCTGATCATAAGAGCACCACCACTATGGGACTGCTAGCCTAGCTATCAATTTCTTATATACTTATCGGAAACTTGATCGCAGATGCCATCGGAATATTAAATACCTCCAAATAGAGAGACATATGAAGATTTCTAGCTAGCATGACAGTCATAATATATTTTGGGGTATTAAAGATCTGTAAAATGCCAGAAATTCCTATGCCAACGAGTAACCCCAACAATATTTCAGCTTTTCACGAAAAGACAAGTAAAATATCCACGTGTTATGTAATATCCCAAAGATGGAGGGCGACAGGTGGTGGGAGGTATAATCTTGTATTAAACATCATTATTGCATTTACATTTTCACGGCGAATAAAAAGAAAATGGAGTGGAGAGAGATAAAAAAGGAATGAGTGTACTTAGTTGTGGCCGTAGGGCCATGACAAAGACAACAAAAGCATCATTTGATGATTGGTAGGGGTCAATGTTCTTGCGGCATTGTCGTATCATGTGTATAACGCAAATCCATGAATGAAATGTGCCCCTAAACTTGTCATGTAGTGCCAGAGCAAATAAACTTTCATTGTGCTTATCCCCATATTGCTAAATCATTCTATCATGAAGTAAAGTTATTTTAGGGAGAAACACTTCATAGTAATGACATTTATTTTTGGAGGCGAACTACCACTATCCTTTGATCAACATTAGGTCACATGAGTCAATTATTTTTATACCTGTCGTTTATATTGTAATCCTTTTTTAGTCAATGTTTTTTTTATCTATTTGCTTTTCAAAATTTTTATTAAATATCTATAAAATTATTGAAAAATTATTACATTAAAATGAATTTTCTAAAAATTAAAATTATTTTTAAAATTTTCGAAATTCAAAAAATATATTTTTTATTGGTTAAACATGTTTTAAA
>APFE030418811.1:11948-55504 GCA_000404065.3 Pinus taeda
ATTAGCAGTAAAATTGTGAGCAGAGAGTAAATTACCTGATAGAGGTTATCGAGCAATGGAATGCACAGGATACCTGACAGAGCCAGATGTTATTAGGGTTTCCTTAGATCAAATAAAACCTCGATAGTTCATCGTTATACCTTAATAAGTTACCTCGCGAAGTGACCCAACGCGTCCTTTTGTTGCAGAGCTTCCAACCATCAGCGGTTTGACCTGCTACTTGGAATCAGAGGGACGAATTTGGCAAACGAGATTGAGTCCAGTTCTATTCCACGATACCTGTGAGGCTTGTAGACGTGGTTCTGGAGAGATCTCGTAAGTTCGCACTTCCCTTGTCTCTTATGCGAAGAGCTCTTCAAGTGAAAGTCGATGAGTGAAATGAGCTCTTCCTTCACTCATATATATACGTTTCCTTCCTCATGTGAAGGGGGTTGCTTATTCATGGCCGACCTCCCTTTATTACATGTAAAACCCACGTATATCACGGCAATAAACCTAATAAACTTAATTTATTTAAATATAAACAACATAAATTTAATTTATTTACATAAAAACAAATATTATAATATAAATTCCAAATATTACGGTACTTAATTATTAATCACTCAATATAATATATTACTGCTATCAAATATATACCTATAACTTTAAATAACATACACCTATAACTTTAAATAACATGAAATTAATTTATTTCAATAAAAACAAATATTAGAGAATTCCAAATATTACTGCACTTCATTATAAGACTGTTGTTTGAGAGGGTAGTAATGACGTTTTTGCAAAAAAGTGAACAGTAAAAAATACGTTTTAGAACTTTGAAAAGCCATCACAAAAAAACGGGCTTTTAAATTTGTTAAACGTGAAATACGGCCAAAATGCTTGTGACGGCATTTTGCCGTCAAATTCCAACCCTGGATGTAATTTTCTGTGAGCGGTGAGTGAGGGGAGTTTTTTGATGAGATATCTTAATTTCATTGTTTGGTTTTTAAATTGGTTTATTAGAATTAAAATAAAAGTTGTATATGCTCTAAATATATTTTAAAAATAAATATTATAGAAATAAAATAATGTATTTTTATAAATAAATAAATAAAAATAAATATGTGATTTTTATAAATAAATTAAATAGAAATTAAAAATAATGTGATCTTCATATTAGTGACATATTTTAATTTTAATTTTTAATTTTTTTATTTTTTTCGTAATTAATTTATTTATGTTATTATTTTTAAATATTTTTTTATATGAAATAAAGAGATAAAATTAAAGTTATTTAATTTATTTAAATTTATGTTTAGTATTGATTTTAATATTTTAAATAATGGTTTTTTTTAATATTAGTTTTTATAATTTCAAGAAATTTGGAAGGATTTTTTTTATTAAAATTTATAAAAATGGATACACTAAAAAAAATATTTATATGAAGAAATATATATATTTTTAAAATGAGACAGGTATTTTATATTAAAAACTAGGGTTACATGGCCATAATTGTTTATATCCAAGAAACAAGACTAGTTTCAGTTATTTCAATTGCTTCCATGTTCTAGTATATCTAGAAAAAAACCTTTTCCCCCCTACAAGTCCTATGGACTATAATCTTGCACTGATATTTCTTATATCCCTAGTAGAAATGAATTAATATATAAGCATACTTGTAATACATTAAAAAAACACTAACCAAGATTTGGTAGCCGACTTCGTCACTGGTGCCTTTGTTCCTTTTGCTCAGTCCTGCTCCTTCATCATCATCGCCTGCATTTCCTTGCAACCGGGCAATGACAGGTTTAGGGAGCCCAACAATAATTTCCTCCATCTCAGTGAATAGGCTATTACTGATAAGCTCTAAATTGAAGGAGAGGAGATTTGTTTCCATCTTAACAATCTTCCGCTCCAGGGACGCCTCTAAACTATCGAACTTAGCATTAATACGATCGTCATTAGTCATGCAATCTTTCTCCAGCAACTCCACCCTATGCATGAGGAGCTCGACTCTGCCCATTATCAATTTAAACATGTATTCGACAACCCTTTTCCATTGAGCCAAGTTGGCATCTAGGTGCTGCCCTCCTTGCGATTCCATCCTCAATTAATCTAGAAAAACAAAATTACTCTAATTATACTCTGTGTTTAAGCCAATAGATGCCACAAATGAAGGGAAAGTTTTCTTATACAAGATTTCAACCCGCTCTTCACAGTTACCTTCAGCGCTCGCCATTAATGAATACATATTTTCAATCTTCATTCCCATTAAATATATATCATGCCCGAGAGACTTGTTAAACCATCTGTGCAACCAATTTGTTGTGGCATGAGGTGAATTCTTGCTCCATCTCTTCGCCATTAAAACTTCTGTGTGATTTACAGTCCTCCCAAGAAAATAAAATAACCATCTATCCACGAGGTTCCTAAGCTGAGATATGTATCTTTTCAGGGTTCTCAACGCCATTTCTTGGAATTCCAAAACACCTCCTAGTGGTAATTCCTCAAGTTTTGTCACCCACTTGTCCCACATGTGGTCCTTGTTGAGTGTGGAGCTTGATTATCTTCTTGATTCATAGGTCTTTGTTTTAGCTCGATGTATACCCCAGGAAAAGTGTACACCCCTGTAGGCAGGGGATTGCAGCGAGGGTTCGGGGGCAACACCCCAAAGCTAAATATATATATATATATATTATATTCTATATATATTATATATTTATTTATTATATGTTATATTATTATATTATTGCCTTGTAAAATATTGTAATTTCGTAGTCAATATGAGTCGTTCATTAGGTGGATGATATGATAGTATAAGTTATGTCTAATTTAGGGTTTTTTTTCCCTAGAAGGCAACCCCTCGCTATATATGAGCGAATTGTATTACGACTGTATATATGTGTATTATGAGTGAGAAAGAGAGAGGAGATTGTGTGAGAGCGAAGAGGAAATTACAACCAAACTGTTGTTGGTTGTATCTCTTCATTTTGTTGGATAATATAAATGAAGGACTAGCTGTTTCTCTATGGACGTAGCCCAAATTGGGTGAACCACATATATTTGTGTCTCTCTTGTTTTATGTGTTTTATGTGTTTTATGTGTTTGTGTTTCTCCAATATTTTATGTGTACCATTGCTCTGTAAAATATAAAATTTCTAACAACTAGTATCAAAGCCGAAGGTCAATTTGGCTGATAAACTCACAGGAGAGAAAGGTTCCTAATTCGAGTGGGAGCAATAGAGGGAGATGGTAGGTATAGGCTTGAACAGTTTAATGGCCAAAACTATCAGCCATGGAAGATGTAGATGGAAGATTATTTGTATCAGAAAGATCTGTACCTACCATTGAGCGAAAAAACAAAGAAGCTGACGAGTATGACAGACAAAAATGGGAGATTCTCGACAGAAAGGCACTTGGAACAATATGGCTATGCCTAGTGGCGTCAGTAGCCTTTAATATTTCAAAGGAAACAAAAATAGAGGGTTTAATGACGACATTGGCCAAACTATATGAAAAACCCTTGGCCTCAAAAAAGGTATTTCTTATGAAGCGTTTATTTAATATTAAGATGTCAGAAGGTGGATCTATTGCTAATCATTTAAATAATTTTAATATGGCTAATGTTGGCTTGAGGGGGCTTCCTATACTACTGGCCCTTTCGGCAACAACCCACTTAGTGCAGGTTGCAGTCTCACCCGAGGTAGTATTGGGGGATGCTAGAACCAGGTTTCTACATCTAGAAGGTTATGTGATGTGGGAGTAGGGCGTTTCTTCAATTTTGTTAGCCTCTCTCATAAAACAATAATAAATCCAAAAAATAAATAAATTAATTAAATATTCAAAGTTAGGAATTTGTGCCTAACTCTTGGGTTGTTCCTCTAAGATGGAGTTAGTTTTAGGTAATCTATATTGGTGTGTGTCTGGTGAGAATTATTAACAACGGAGAATTTATTTAACCAAAAGTGTCTAAGATAGAACGCACTATCTTGAGAACACTATCTCTCATCTATTTATTTGTAACATTATATTCAATTTTTTAATAATAATGAGAGAAAATACATGAAGCTTCAGCGTTTTTCCGCCAATATATTTTGTGTCTGGTTTTATATATGTGCTCAATATGTTACTGAGTTGTTTTAATATGTATTATGTGGTATCAGACTACACAGTTTTTTCACTTTGGGATTGAGAGACTGTGTATTGGCGTAGAGACAAACTGTGATAGCGTGTTTTGCAGAGGCATTACATGTACCAAATTCAGTACAGGTAGGCAGAGGATGACCAAAACTTAGAGCCCTGGACCTTTCCCTAATTCTATATGCCAAATCCTATCGTGCCACAAGCGCGTACATAGGGGATTTTCAGAATGGTTTTGGAGTTTAATTTCGAAGGATCTGCGGGAATTTTCCAATGTTTCGTGTATAATACCTAGGGTAGGGTTGGAATTACTCTGTGCTTGCCATCGATGTTGGCGATCGAATTTTCCAGACAAGAATGGCTTCCAAGTCTCAGACAGTCAAAGACCTAATTGAGGAAGCTAAGAAGCGGACATTGCTGCTCTGTATATGTGTCATCGGTCTCGCATATCTAATGCCCTGTAAGTATTAGGCTTCTTTCCCGCATGGATTCCTTTCATTTTTGGGGTCTAGTTTAGAATGATTGTTGTTCAGTTGGTTTCGATCGTTGGTCATGAAATTTTGGATCGCAAGTTGGAGAGGTCGCTACTTAATTATAAGCTTGGTGCGGTAATGAGAATCATTGGTGTTCAAACATTGAGAGCTTGTGTGTGAAGCGCGTGAGAGTAGATCGAAGGCATAATTTGAATGCATATCAGAGCGAGAGTTTTGTTGACTTTGTAATACAATTATGAGTGAGTGGGAGTCTGCGTTATTGGACTCTTATTAAGGATTCAATTAGCAGGCAGAACATTGATCACTGCCTAATTTTGATTGATTAACGATCTTCACCGGCACGCCTGGGGTTACACGCCCTCACTATGGTAGTAATATTGATGAGAGAGAATTGGCAATGGAATAAGATGGAGATAGGCTTTGGTCTGTGCGCATGAACAGATCCACAACCATAATCAGTCAAAGGCGGAGCCGTTAAGGAGAGAATCCTGGGCAATTTGGGCTTTCGCGATGGAAGGCCACTGAGCTATTTCACTTATGATTCAAATGGAATGAGAGATTCGGTTTGTTGGGTCCATTGCAAAGGTCATAATTGCATTTTTTGAGATCGAGCTGATGTGTTGAAAACGGAAACCGAAATTGAAGACTACATGTCCAACAATGAAGGCGAATATCGTGCCAATTCTCGATATCGTGGTATTGCCATTCAATCCAGCGTGTTAAGTGTTTCACTGTGAAATACGTTATGGTGCAACGTCTAGAAAATTATTGCTTCTTTATTCTCTGTCAAAATTAGTCTGTATTGAAATCATATCCAGTGTGGACGTATTCATTTCTCTGTGATGCTGCTTCGGTTTCATTTCCATTTTAATATGTGAAATCACCGTGTCAAATGTTAGATTTATTGCTGGATCTAACCTGAAATTGAAGCAAAAGTCGTTGCGGGAGGAACGTTTCCTGTTTTGGAAGACAGAGACTAGTAATCATTGAAGAATGTCCAGGCTGCGAAATAAATATCGTAGAAGATCTGCGTAAAGAGGAATCAGTCCACGCCTTTTGTTCTTGTGAACCACCAAATCTTGAGCCAACTTGAGATGATCACGAGGCCCATCTTTGATGGTCAAGATGTTGCACAGAGTAAATATATTTCTAGAGTAAATATGATTTTGCAGGTGTGAGATCCATTGCCGAGCCACTTTCCTTTGCTTCCAACCATTTTGTGGAGAGAATACTAAGCGCTGGAGTTGTCAACGCACAGAGGAAATAAATCAAAGAAGGTGTTGAAGTATTGTTTGTAGATATGTGAAGTTCCAAGCACGTGGAAGAAATCATATCATTCAACGTGGTGCACTGGAGGAGAAGAGGAACGCCTCCCTCCAACAACAGAGAGCGCCCTGTGTTGATAGAGAAGTAGGCATGATCATAGTTAAATCCGTGAGCAAACACAATTCAAAAGGGTCTATTTTTTTATTGGATTGGTTGCTAGAAGAACAATATGCACTGAACAACCTTGACCTTTTAGAAAGGTATCCACATGATCTCTTTATCTCTCGAACCTAACCAATGCATGGTGTGTGCTTTATCATTTTACACTCATTAAACTTAAAAGTGTGAACGTGAATTCACCTTTCATAAAGTGATTTTATAAAATCCATTAAATTGTTTTTTAATGGAAGTTTAAAAGAAAGGTAAATGAGTGAGAGTGGATTTACTTGACATGAAATTGGAGATGCTTTTTTATATGCATGAAAGTGGTGAGATTGTGAGTTGAAAGGATGGTATTTTTCTCTTTGAAATTGAAGAAATAAGGAGTGTTTCTATTTGTATTTGGAGTGATAAGGTGCATTACATTTTGTAAATTTGAAGAATATTTTGTGGAGATATAAGTGTATTATTTTGTATTTGGAGTGATAAGGGAAAGTTGTTGTAATTCAAAGTACTGTTTTACTTTGAGAGGGATCGTGTCACTATCCATTCAGATTTTGAAGGCGAGTTGTTTCAAAGGGTTGTCAACTTGGCATTATCATTGCTTCAGATGTACTCAGTGATTAATAAAGATATCATTTTTTTGGTGTTGATGTGTCCTAGATCCGCCCGAAATTGAATAAGGGGATATAAGGTACACTATGTGTGCTTGATGGCACATGTGTTTTATGGATTCATGTTTTTGCTTTTTGATCTGTGTCTAGTTGTGACACATCAATAATTTCATTTAATATCGCATACATAAAGCAAGCACAACACATAGCTACAAGATCAACACTACAACAAATAATCAAAGTTTTCAACATTGGCATTCTACCTCAACAAACAAATTCACTCAAATACAATCAAGTTCATGAATCTGCAAACTCCAGCATTTCAAAGCAAAGTCTACATCACCACAATCAAGTTAATGAATCTCTAAACTTCAACGTTTCAGCGCACAGTCTACATCAACATTATTGAACTTGTAATCAAATTCAAACTACATTGAATTGTAAGGGTGCATTCTCGGTTGAAACCGACACCCAAGTCTTGAATTGAGTCGAATTGAATTCATTGTAGTGAGTCATTAAAATCATTGTAAGCTTTTTTGGGTGCATTTTCGACATTATTGAACTTGTAATAAAACTCAAACTACACTGAATTGTAAGGGTGCATTCTCGGTTGAAACCGACAACCAAGTCTTGAATTGAATCGAATTGAATTCATTGTAGTGAGTCATTAAAATCATTGTAAGCTTTCTTGGGTGCATTATCGACAGTGTTCGACACCCTTGCTTTACACAAAATCAATTGAGTGCATGCGTTTTTTCAAACAAGCGATAAGTTTACATCTCCTACAAGCGAGCATGATTATTCATTCACCCAATTTGCATTAATTCAGTGCAAAAATCAACACATCAAGCGAGCCAGAGTGAAGTTCATCAAAGCAACCAAACAAGTTCAACTCTAACACCAATCAAGCAAGTTGAGATTGACATCAAGCGAGCATGGCTATTCCTTCAAGTGAGTGTGAAGTCATTAACTAAAGCAACTGAGCATTCATGCAAACCCGATCATCATCAAGCGAGCGTGAATTCCAGAGTTTAAGCAAGAAATTTCTACAACTCTAGCAAGTGTTCCCAGCAAGTGCAATAAGCAACAAATCAAGCGAGCGTGCCATTCAAGTCCCATAGCAAGCGAGCCTGTCATTCAAGTAAGAAAATCAAGTGAAACATTTCAAAGCACGACATCTACGACAAGAGACCCTGATTTCAAGTGAGCAAGTTCAGATGGTGCAACATATTCATTTGTTACACATTCTTCACAGTTTGATCATCTCCAGTGATGAAGACATGGTGCACATCAGCCAAGAAACTCTTGCTGATCTTTCACGACATCTATAATAAACACATGAAACCATTGCGTTTCTTCAACTAGAGTCGCAACTACAAAGAGATGAGCTGCAACAAAAGAGTGCTTCTTCCAAGTCATTCAACCATACAGATGAAGATAAAGATGTTGATTCCAAATCACTCCTCCAAACAACTTCAAGTGTCGAAGTTGTTCATGATCAAATTCAAATTTCTTCCAAACCCATCATCAAGCCCTGGGAAGAAATTGAAAATAACAAGAATCGACGAGGCTTAGGATATGTCACTGATGACACCAATTTACATATCCTAGATTATTCCAAGCCAATTAAGTTTGTGAGTGCAGGATTTCTTGAACAACTCACCTCAGTATTTTCTGAGAAAGCTGTAGACAAACAGAATTGCACGCAACCTGAAGTTGATGTCCAACCAAAGTGTTCTCATTGTCAAAGAACCGGTCATATGGAAGATCAGTGTTTTGATCTCCATCCTTGTTGCCATTGTGGCAAGCCCAATCATTCCTCAAAAAAATGTCGCAACCAACAAAAATCAGCCAGATTGAAGATACATTATGAATGGATCGATCCTTGGGAATGGTCATCCACGGTCAAAAGATTGTCTCAGTTCTACAACCGACTACAATCACACATAGTGTAGCTAGCAGTGAACCGATGATGGTACTCTCATGCAGTTGAACGAGGGAGTACAACAGTGAAACTCTCCTACACTTGAAGGGGGGGAGTTCAAATATATTTTGAAGAAGATTGTTTCTCCTTTCAGCTAACAAAGGGGGGAAAATGTCAATGAAATTGACAAGTGGTTGTCAGACTGAAAGTCTCGACAACATCAGCGAAGCAGCCAGTGGGCATCTTCATCAGCCAGTGGGCATTTGTCATCAGCAGTGAGCATCAACAAATTCGCCAGTGGGCGACCAACAACAAAGCAGCAGTGAGCAGCTTTCATCATAACAAAAGCAACATTGAGTTGTTTTTCGACATCTTCAACCAGTGGGCGATCATCATCAGCAAATACGCTAGTGGGCGTTCATCAAATTGTGTCAGTGGACACCAGATGTTGTTTTCAAGTAAATGACAGTTGGATCCTTTTTGCAGCTTGGCACATGATGGAGTTGTCAAGCATCATTCAGAGATGAATCAGTCATGCAACTGACTCAGTCTCTTGATATTGCAGTTTCTTCAGCATCCAGATTTGGCGGTTTTTTCAGGGAATATTTTTTAGGATCAACATGAGAACTTGGAAGATGGTTCCTCGTTCTTATTTTGGATTTATCATTGAAGGGGGGAATGTTAGCCTCTCTCATAAAACAATAATAAATCCAAAAAATAAATAAATTAACTAAATATTCAAAGTTAGGAATTTGTGTCTAACTCTTGGGTTGTTCCTCTAAGATAGGAGTTAGTTTAGGTAACTCCTATATTGGTGTGTGTCTAGTGAGAAATTATCTCAACCAAAAGTGTCTAAGATAGAACGCACTATCTTGAGAACACTATCTCTCATCTATTTATTTGTAACATTATATTCAATTTTTTAATAATAATGAGAGAAAATACATGAAGCTTCAGCCTTTTTCCGCCAATATATTTTGTGTCTGTTTTTATATATGTGCTCAATATGTTACTGAGTTGTTTTAATATGTATTAAATTTCAGGCATGATATAACCTTCGCGAACCCTTATCCTCGAAATCCCCAAGCTTAAAGTAGTTTCCAATTAAACAGAGTTATGAGCTTTGCCTAAGGGTCTAATCATGCATAACATAACAAATAACAGTAGATCGAGATCTTCGTGGAGTAATTAAGACATTCTTACAGATAATTGGCATTCAACTGAGCATAAATACATAAACCACTTAATTATAAAGTTCAAACACATATTTGCTTCAAATACTCTTTATTATTCAAGATATTCAATACATATACGTTTTTGACCCCGCGCACACAACTGCAGGGGCCTGCACACTTGGCTGCGGACTTACCAAGGTCTCCACGAACACAGCTGTAGGAGCCTTCCCCTTCACCCAATTATAAAAAGATGTTACACTTACAGACTCAAAACATATCAAATCTAACTGATTGATTGCCTTAGACTTGCTAAGACATCCCTTTATACATGATTTCCTATTACAATAACATGGTCCGCACACCATGGGCGGAGCTCAAAACAATAGAAAAACTCAGGGGCTTTGACTCTCCTAAAACCCCTTGGCTCTTAGTGAGCTGCGTTATTTGCCCTCCGCTCCTCGAAACGTGAAGGCTTTACAATATCTTGTCAAAATTAGACCAAGGGGAACCTGTCGCAACAGGCCCCCAACACAAAGATGTGACTCGTCCCCAAGTCACTCTTCTGGTATATTTTCGATGCGTGCTTTGAGGCCTCTGAATTCTAACTTCAAGGCTTGAAGTTCTATTGTACTCTACACAGAGACCTGTCGAACCTCTTCAACCAACTTCTCTATAGTTGGCCCTCCGACTACTAAGCTCATCGTCCTCTGCATCTATTGAAGGGCTTTCAATTTTATCTGGACATTCTGCAACAGTTGGCTTGCTTCGTTGGCCCATGGTTACATCCTTGCTGAAATGATAGAGGCCTTTTGACGCAGCTCATCAATCTGAGTCTGTATGAATTTCCCTTCTTGGAGTTTGGTGAACCTCTGCATAGGTGCTAAGGTCCGCGATGTTGCCCTGATCATATCAAATTGCACTAGCTTCTCACGGATGTCAGCTTCAAGTTTCTGCAGATGCGGGTCCTCTTGTAGCGAGGCCCACATTTCCATCGTACTCCCAAAAAATTGTTTGCAGTCGTTAACTGCAACTGCAAGAACTTCCATATCAGCTTTTATAGTAGCCTCGCATTGCTCTCATACTTCTAAAGGGGTGGTAGGCTACAACTTCATCTGAAGCTCTGAGATCTGCAGTTGCAACTCAAACCACAACTTTCCCACCTCAGCCTTATATTCTTTTACTGTGGCTGCTAGCTTCTCTAATTTCTTGGCCGAAGCTACCACTATTGGAATCTAGATCTCTGGCAGCTCACTGCATACATGCGCTATTGCTGCTTCCAGCTGTTGATTGCGCACAACGACCTCTTCTCATTCCTTTATCTCCTGTGCCTTTTCCTCGAACATTCGCTGTTTGTTATTCTTGCTTCACTGATAACCAGTAATGCCCATTGTTCTTGGACCCTGAGCTCATCCGATACTCCATGATGCAGCTCATGCAATGACTGAATGGGGAGCACTGCAAGGTTAAGGCTCAAGTTCTTCATATGAAATAGTTGCACTGTGCAGAGGTCTATGGTTAGTTATGTTATTGAGGCTATCACACTCGCTTGATTCAAGCTTGCTTGACCTGCGCTCGCTCGACCCACTCTCACTTGTAGAACGCTTGTTTGTACCTGCAATTCCTTAAGGCCCTATTGGACCTTCGTCAAGATGGATTGGTATTTCTCTTTGATGTGTCCCCAGATATTTTTTGTCGCGGAACTGACAATATCCCTAATTTCATCAAGGTCCCCCTCCGTGAGGACCAGTGGCTCTACGATGGTGGCCTTGTCCAATTTTTGTTTCTTCCACGCACCACTAGCGCTCTGCTTCTGCTGCTTCTTGATAATGAATGGAGACTCGAAGTCCTCCGTGCCCTCCAAAGGGTCTTCACCACCCTCTTCCTCCTCGAAATTTGTTGTGCCGACTGTGCGCTCTGTCTCCGACATAGTGGGTTCCTCTGGGTCAATCATGACCTTCTTAGGATCCTTCTTGGGGTCTTTCTTGGGATCTTTCTTCTCAACCCGTGTTTATGAAGCAGTCTTGCTTATACCTGCTACTGTCATTGTGTCGGCTGGGGTGAGCCAATCGCTTAACCATTTACTGATGATAGCCAAAATATGTTCTTCTACTACTAGATATGGTAGCACATGCCAATCTTCCATCAAATCCTTCTTGGCACATATATATACATTGTGAAAATCGGCCTTGAACTTTGGAACATCGCGGTACTGATCAAATAGGGAAGGTGATAACCGTGGTCGTTGGTTAATCACCATGTGCATCTCCATTTCGAACAGAACCCAAAACATCTTATTCTCCATGGCCCTTTAGGTTCTTTGGATGCCCACAACGAGGCATATCGTGCAACTTCACAGATATCTGGGTCCACTGAGGGGAACTATGATTCCTCTAGTGCTCTCCAAGCTATTAACCCAATCAAAAGTAAAAACCATGTATAATGAAACAACTTCCCTTCCTCTTGTGCTTGGTGGCAATCATCTAGGAACTATTGACACAGGTACTTTTCCCATTTGAATTGGACCCCCTGGCTGCACTGTGCAACCAAGGAAACAATAGGGGTCGGTACTTCATTTGCATGACACTTTCTCATAATCTTCCCAGCCAAAATAGAGGTAGCAACCCACATAGCCTCATCATTGATAGAGCTAACATCGCAGCCCCGAGACTTCTTGATCAATCCAAAGTCATTCTTCATTTGATATTTTAGTTTCTTTTGTGACTTTCCTACAAAAGAATCATCCAGATTCACCCCCTGACAGGGTAGCGCGATAATCCGTTTGATCAACATCTCATCAATAGGGATGGGCTCTCCCAACCATAGGCACCCATCGTGGACCAAAGCCAACAACTGGCACACACAAATAGTGTTGATGATACTAAAACCGAAATGCAGAACATACAGCATGTTCAACAAGCCTGCACACTCAATTCCAGCAACCCACTTCATTGGTTCAACTCATGTGACACCTCCTTCTTCATAGTAGACGGATTTTAGGTATCGACTAGGCTCAAACTATGGATATTTACTGTGATCATTTAAATACCAATCTTCCATCTTCAAGTACGATACTCGTGCCAAAAATTAGGCCTCAATAGGTACATGTTCAAGTAACAGTGGAGTGGAAACCTTATTTTTAACAACATTTGGATCCTTCATGACCTTGGATGTTGGCTTCCGCAGTGGCATATACGAAGGCAACCTGGAAACAGGTTCTAATTCTTCGACGTTGATGTCTTCAAGGCCATCGACCAACTCCTCCACATGCAAGTCCTGTAGTTCCATTGACTGCTTGTTTTTATCCATTTTACCCTTCTATCTCTACTCAATTGGAACTTTCCATGGCGATTGCCAAACTGAGGTTTGCTGCAACTTTTTCTGCTTCTTAGCTACTATTGCAGCAACAGGCTACTTTCTAGGGGATCTCGGCGCCATAGTATGGGAAGGTTGTGTAGCAGTCATGATATAGCCAAGTCATTTCTGCAAGAATTCCCTTTCTAATTCTACCCAATTCCACTCAGACATCCAACAATTCTCTCGGCTCACACTTAGGCGCAAAATCACAAAGTAAGCTCTCTGGAAGCAAAGTGTCTGAATATGGGGTGGGGTGCCATATTTATAGCCTTTTTCAAATGCAAACCACTTGATTCCCTCCAGATCTCCCTCATTAATGTGTTTTTGGTGACAAATTTCCATATATATGCTCCTTAAATGCATTTCCCCCACTCCTTTCGACAAAATCACTGTCAAATCAACTGTAGTTGTTCCAACAGTCAATTAATGGGTAGGCTGTGTGGGATTCGTCCTTATGTGGCAATTACCTCGTCACAACTTCTACCTGTGCCATCTTCCTAAACATCACGCAAACCTCCTGTTAGCCCTGAGATGCAGTGTTGACTTTGTGAAGGTTGAAAGAAAGGTTTAGTCTACTCCATTGTCCTTAAAAGGGTCCCACATGGGCCATTATTCCTCTTCTTCCCTTAACCTACTCCCACTTTACCCTTCTTCTTTCCTAACTTAACCTTCGCAGCCCGACAAATTCCTCTTTGGCCTTAGCCCCAAGCGCAATGGACAAAATCCCCATAAAACCTCACCCATATGCCTTACGCGCCTATAGCACATTTCCCGAAGGCACCTCGTACTTTCGCCGCTCTCCGCCATTGATCTTTCCCTACTGATCCAACGGCCCACGCCTCATCCGATACACCAACTTGTCTGACACTCCTCTGCTATTAGATCACCCCCGCCAGATCTAACAGCCAACGCCCATATCGCACGGACAACAAGCGCACAAAGTACCCGCGCGATGAGGGCAGTTTTTCTTTTTCCCTGCCGCTACGTGTCATCCAGTGAATGGCATCGGGCGAGTTCTAACACTTACCGCTTATCGCCCGATGCCCACGTGATAAAAACCATTACCACTTAAACTAAACCAACCCGCATGTTATCACTCGCACATCTCTGCCGCCCAATAACCATCCAATCCGCTCACCTGAAGATCTAACGGCCCAGACATATCCTGCTCCCATCCACGACCGCTAGCCTCCAAAAGGCAATCTCCACTGCACACCTCCCTTGATCTGATGATCGTACATCCACCCATGCACTCCATATCCCCATGTCCTATTTGTTACCCGAAGAAGAAGATGGCTGACTCTGTCAGTCTGGTGAAAATCTGACCATGAAAGCAAATTAAAAGAAGAGCATGGCCGGAGGAGAAAAGGACACAACAGGGCTTAGAAACCGAATTAAAACAGTCATGGAGCTCCACTGCCATAATCAATCCGACCACTTGGCAGGACACCACAGTACCAGAACTGATCAGGTTTCCGTAGTGGAGAAAGCAACTACTTTCAAAGACGCTATCAGACAGTTAATGGTAGTTGGTGGTCAATTAAGACCCCTCCATCCCTAAACGGCTAAGGGCCATTGTAGTGATAGATTATAAATAGCCAAAAGCAAGATGTAATCAGGGTTGGCAATTGTGTTTCGGTTCAACTTCTGGAGACTGTAGATATTCTGTAACTTGCAGCATCTCATCTTCATTTTCAGCAATGCAAGCTTCTTTTGTTGTTAATTGCTCAATGCCCATTTCTCTTCTATTCTAAACTTGCACCTGGAATGTTTTATTCATGATATCTTCCATGCCTAATGCTAGATAACTGTCATCTTATCTCTATATTAGTAAATTGGATGTGTTGTTGAGTAGGTCACCCACGTTTCTCCTGTATCTAACGTTAGATAACTGTCATCTTATCCCTGCATTGATAGATTAGATTCACAAGTTTCTTTACTAGTTGCAGCTGGCCATCATACATTATGTATGCATCTGTTGGTGTGGTTAGTATTCTTCATTCATTCACTTAATCTGCAAATTGTTGAGTATTGGTGGTCTAAAGCCTTGTAGTCTGAGGGTGTTCATGCATGTCTGAAGTGAAAACAAAATAGAAGTGGTTATCTAGCTTGAACCAAACCATCACCCATCCCAATAAGTTCCTAGAACCATATTAAAGATTATATGTTACTAGGCATCTCCAAGCTACAACCTAGGAGAGTTTCCTGGAGCCCTAACATAATTGGCGTCGTTGCTGCGGAGAGGATATTGAAGCTTAGCTTCCCTGGGAGAATGACACAAATCCAGCTTTGATGATAGACAAAGTATGGACACATTTTTTGTTGTAATCATCTATCTGGCGACTCTACTGGAGGCTGAACCTTTGGTGACTCCACATCATAGTTCTGGCTCAGTTTATGAGACATACTCGGAGAAATCCTTAGAAGTCACCAGCTGACCCAGTACCTGACCCTGAAAAGATCATCAAAGGAAGGAAGATATCACAGAAAGGAGCATCAGGATCAGGTAAACCTTAACAATCTTATGCATCTCTGTAAGAAAGGCTTGTAATAGAACAAATACATGTTGAGAATATAGCCTCTAGCACTAGCAGTGAAGAAAAATTTTCAGAGATTCATAAAGCTCCTTATTCTTTAGGTTCTCCTCTTGCTTTAAGCCCAAAGGAAACCTCACCTCCTACCCCTCATATTCCTTTAGTCCTGTTAGTCACTCCTCAGATTTCTATCATCCAGACTACCAGCACTTTCTAATCCAACACAGCCATGGCAACTCCACAAGCACCCACCAAAATGGAGAGAATTATAGCTGCTAGGTATGGACCTCTAGTACTTCCTATTCCTCTGAATGCTATGCCTGCTAGAGAATATCAAAAATACATGCCTAAGTTCACTGGGACTGATGGGGTTACATCTGAAGAACATCTTGAGTCCTTTTATAGCTATGCAGATAATCTAGACATTAGTGAAGATGATGTGTGGATGAGAGTTTTTGTCCAAATCCTTGATGGAGAGGTAAGAAAATGGTTTACAGAATTGACCCCTAGATATATAACAGATATTGAGGCCTTAAATGATGTGTTCCTAAAGCATTAGGGTGATAAGAAAGATCTGCTTTACTATCATATTGAGTTTGGGAACCTGAAAAGGGAAAATGGGGAGTCACTTTCTGATTTCAATAAAAGGTTTAACCGCATGTACCGTAAGATACCAGCTGAAGTGAAACCCACCCCTACCTCTGCTAAGCTTACATATGCCAATGCCTTCGATTCTTATTTCTGTTTACTATTGAGGGAGAGAAGATGTGCTTCTTTGGTTGATATGCAAGATGCAGTCCTGGAAGTAGAATCAAACATCATGGCTGTAGAAAAGCTCAAAGGTAATGCTGATAGAAGAAGATAGAGGGGTGAGCCTTCATCATCTTCAGATCCCAAGATCGATAAATTGGCCAAGATGATAGAGTCGTTAGCCTCTGAAGTTTCCAGATTAAAGGTTGAGCAGCATTCTGGGAAAGGAAGGGTACCTAATACCTTTTCTCCTCCAAATCCAAATCCATATAGAAGAGCAAATGAGCAGTTGCAGATTTTGCAAAGAAACAAAGATGCCAATGAAGACCAAAGGGTGAAGACCCCGTTTCAAAATGTAGTCATGGAAGAAGAGTAGTTTCAGGAAGATGGTGAGATCCATTGTATGGAAGACAAAGGAAGCACCACTTTTTTAACCAAAGTTGCCTATGAGAAGTCATTATTCAATGGCCAGATCAGCCAAGAATGGGATCGTGAAGCTATTCTACAAACTGTCGATCAACACCAATATAATCTAAGGTCTATGATGAATAATGTCAAAGAAGCTCTGTTCATAAAACTGTTGTCCTTGCAGAACAACAAGCTAACAATCAGAAGCAACCATTAGCTGATCCCAACATCCTCAAAGCTCCAGTCATAGAGGTAAGAGGCCTCGAAAACTCCCCTTTTTCTTTAAGTTTTCAATCAGAAATCCAGAAGCCAAGAATACCTATGCCCCTGATTGAACCAGTGAATAATGAGTCCTTCAAGAAATCTATCCTTAAGGTTCTTCAACCTAAAACCATCCAAGCTTCCACTAACTATGTAAATCTGCAAGATGACCAACCAGCTATTATTCTCAACCCAATGACTAAAAATTGTGAAGACAACTCCCCATCATTTTATGTTTCTCTATCTATTCATGATGAAATCCTTCATAATTGTCTTCTGGACACTAGAGCTAGCCATAATCCAATGCCAAAGACTGTCATGGATGAGCTCGGTCTTGACATTACCAAGCTTGATCAGTCGGCCTCTAGACAACTTAAAAAACCAGTTTGCCAGATCACAAAGGAAGAATGCCCACAGATTTGGGACATGATCCTTGATGGGGCTTGCTCTAAGGAAGCTGTAGGAATAGGTGAATTTCTTGTGTCCCTCACAGAGGAATACATTGATTCATCTTTTATATTAACTTTTCAGGTCATAAATGACACAACAGAGTTTAAAGAAGACTTTATTATTCAGCAGGTGTGCCAAACCTTCCAAGCAAAACATCCAAGGCTGAAAGCATACAGAGATAAGGTGAAATATAGACCATCTCTTCCTGATAATACCGAATGCTGGAAATTTTTTGAAGTAAAGGATCAAATCAATAGGCTTTTGCAAGTCTTTGATGAATTTGCTAATATGCACATTGACCAAGACAAAGAAACCTTTCATAGAAAGGTAAAAAAGGTCAATTTTTAGTTTAATCGCTGTTTTATCAAAAGAAATGTTTTAAAGGAAGGAGGATATGTTTTTGATGGCCTAGTCAATGGGCTGTTCTTCGAACTTTATGTCAGTTAAGGATTTTATGCCTTGGTATTGTAAATATGTTATTTTTCAAAGTTTAGTGTAGGCTTAGATAGACTCCATGCCCAATGGAATACTAGGCAATATTTCTAACCTTGTTTTTATGTAAAAGGCAGTGGTCTACAGTTCTTGAAACCTCACAGGGAGGATTTCATCCCCAAAAGGAGCTAGTGTTAGCCCTGAGATGCAGTGTTGACTTTGTGAAGGTTGAAAGAAAGGTTCGGTCTGCTCCGTTGTCCTTAAAAGGGTCCCACATGGGCCATTATTCCTCTTCTTCCCTTAACCCACTCCCACTTTACCCTTCTTATTTCCTAACTTAACCTTCGCACCTCAACAAATTCCTCTTTGGCCTTATCCCCAAGCGTAATAGCCAAAATCCCCATAAAACCTCACCCATATGCCTTACGCACCTATAGCACATTTCCCGAGGGAACCTCGTACTTTCCCCACTCTCCGCCGTTGATATTTCCCCACTGATCCAATGGTCCATGCCTCATCAGATACACCAACTTGTCCGACACTCCTCCGTCGTTAGATCACCCCTGCAAGATCTAATGGCCAACACCCATATCACACGGACAACAAGCGCACAAAGTACCCACGTGATGAGGGCGGTTTTTTTTTTCCCCACCGCTATGTGTCATCTAGTGAACGGCATCGGGCGAGTTCTGACACTTACGCTTACCAGTCGATGCCTGCGTGATAAAAACCATTACCACTTAAACTAAACCACCCCGCGTGTTATCACCCGCACATCTCCACCGCCCGATAACCGTCCGATCCGCTCACCTGAAGATCTAATGACTCGGACATATCCCGCTCCCATCCATGACCGCTAGCCTCCAAAAGGAGATCTCCACCGCACACTTCCCTTGATCTGATGATCGTCCATTGACCCATGCACTCCATATCCCCATGTCCTGTCTGTTACCCGAAGAAGAAGATGGCCGACTCTGTCAGTCTAGTGACAGTCTGACCATAAAACTAAATTAAAAGAAGAGCATGGCCAAAGGAGAAAAGGACACAGCACAGCTCAGCAAACGAATTAAAACAGTCATGGAGCTCCACTGCCATAATCAATCCGACCACTTGGCAAGACAACACAGTACCAGAACTCATCAGGTTTCCGTAGTGGAGAAAGAAACTATGTTCAAAGATGCTATCAGACAGTTAATGGTAGTTGGTGGTCAATTAACACCCCTCCATCCCTAAACGGCTAAGGGCCATTGTAGTGATAGATTATAAATAGCCAGAAGCAAGATGTTATCAGGGTTGGCAATTGTGTTTCGGTTCAACTTCTGGAGATTGTAGATATTCTGTAACTTGCAGCGTCTCATCTTCATTTTCAACAATTCAAGCTTCTTTTGTTGTTAATTGCTCAATGCCCATTTCTCTTCTGTTCTAAACTTGCACCTGGAATGTTTTATTCATGATATCTTCCATGCCTAATGCTAGATAACTGTCATCTTATCTCTGCGTTGATAGATTAGATTTGCAAGTTTCTTTACTAGTTGTAGCTGGCCATCATATATTCTGTATGCATTTGCTGGTATGGTTAGTATTCTTCATTCATTCACTTAATCTGCAAATTATTGAGCATTGGTGGTCTAAAGCCTTGTAGTCTAAGGGTGTTCATGCATGTCTGGAGTGAAAACAGAATAGAAGTAGTTATCTAGCTTGAACCAAACCATCACCCATCCCAATAAGTTCCTAGAACCATATTGAAGATTATATGTTACCAGGCATCTCCGAGCTACAACCTAGGAGAATTTCCTGTAGCCCTAACACCTCCTTCTTTGATATAATTTTTCCTCAGTAGAGTAGTTTATAGTCCTGTGCTCTCTTTCAACTGCCAGAAGCACTAAGACTTTCCTATTGGCATGTAGTCATTACACAGGGGCGGCATCATCCTCGCAAACTTTCAATCTTCTTCCATTAGCCTTGCAAGAAGCACTTCCCCATTCAGCTTTGCGAGTTGAATTGTGCCACCATCCAAAATATCCTTAATCACATACGGTCCTAGCCAATGCATCTGAAATGTCCCCAAAAATTTGGTATACTTGCTGTCATACAGTAGGACCAAATCACCATTCTTGAAAGTGCGCTTCTTAATGTGATGATCATGGCACACCTTTTCTCTATCTTTATGCACCTGGTGATGTAAGCCAGCCAAAAAGTGGTCTTCCTCTAATGCAAGTAGTTGTGTTAAGCATTCCTCCATTACATCGTGATCTACCATCTCGGTTACTGCAATGATCCTTAGGATGGGCAATATGTACTCCATCGGCATCACTCCTTCTTGTCCATAAACTAGTTGAAATGGTGTTTTCCCAGTCAATTTCTTATAGGTCGTCCTATAGGCCCATAGAACTGCCAATATGCGTACATCCCAATCATTCCTATTAACATTGCAGACCTTTGTTAGGGAATTATCCAAGATCTTGTTGAAAGCTTCGACAATTCCATTCGCCTAGGGATGATATGACGTACTCTTCTGGTGGTACATATGGAACTCTTCTATTAAGCACGCAATTGTCTCTCATTCGTAAAGTGTAAACCTCTGTCACTCATCAGAATCTTCAGGCATCCAAACCTTGGAAAAAATAAAATCTAATATAAATTGTGCAGTAGTGTCTGCGCTACAATCCTTCATAGGCTGTGCCTAGGCCCATTTGGTTAAGTACTCTATCGCAGTGATAATATAACGTGCTCCCGTCTTCTTCCCTGGCAGCTGAATAGGTCCAATGAAGTCAATTTCCCATTTATCAAATGCTGGCAACGTGACTTGTGGATTTAATGGCATTTCATACCTTCACGATGGCCTCCCAATTCTTTGACACACATCACATGCACTGTAGTACTCCTTAGAATCTTTATATACCGTAGGCCACCATAATCCTGCTTGCAAGATCTTCTACACAGTTTCCTTGCCTACATAGTGTCCTCCAGCGATACCACCATGTGCTTCATCTAGAATAATATGTCTTTCATATTCAAGCACATATCAACGTAGAACTTGATCTGACCCCATCTTATAAAATTGTCCGCCAATCATGGAAAAATTTGCAACCCGGACAACTAATTCCTTCTTTTCCTGTGTCATATAACCTTTAGGAGCTATTCAAGTAGATAAATAATGAATAATGTCTACAAAATGATCATCCGCAACCCTGAAAGAAAAGAGTTGCACGTCAGGCAAACCTTCATCAATATTAGTGGGCTCTTTGCCATTCTCGATCTGAGAGAGGTGAACCGGTCCAACATTCAATCTCCCAGGATTAAATATCACTTCAAAATTGTACTCTTGGAAAAGAACCAACCATCTGCAAATCCCCCCCCCCCCCCACCCCATAGAGGCTTATTGACCAGGCATTTCAAAGCATAATGGTTTGTGTACATTTTAAAGTGCGCACCTAACAGATAATGCCTGAATTTTTGTAGTGCATAAACCATGGCCAATCCTTCTTTCTCTGTGATTGAATAGTTCTTCTTTGCCTTAGAGAGTTTTCGACTGGCAAAGGCAATTGGGTGATCAATATCTCATGCCCCCGGTTGAGTTAAGACAACTCCTAATGCTATACAAGGTGCATCTACATGCACATGAAATTCCTTCTTCCAATCCGGGAATACTAGGATTGGTGTCGTAACCATATTTTCCTTCAGAGTATCCAAGATCTTCTGACAGTGATTGTCCCAACAAAATGTAGCATCCTTCTTCAACAACTTCTCCATGGGCACAGTGATCTACAGGTACGCTTTAATAAACTTCCTGTGGTACCCATTATGACCCAAAGTCGCACATAGCTACTTTACATTCCTAGGGGGTTCCAAATTGATAATTACGACAATATTAGCAGGGTCTACCATCAATCCATGCTTACAGACAACATGGCATAAAAGTATTCCATAAGGTACACAAAAAATGCATTTCCTCAAGTTCAAGGAAATCTGATACTTTCTACATGTATCCAACATTAGGTGCAGACTAGAGACATGCTTCTTGACTAGTCCAAACATTGTCCAATCATCAAAGTAGACTTCCAAAAATTTATGAATGAATTCCTTGAACATTGTGACTACCACCCTTGAGAATATCGCAGGAGCATTTTTAGTCCAAAAGGCATGACTATATATTAGAAAGATCCTTATTCCATAGCGAAGGTAGTCTTGCTTCTATCCTCTGGTGCAATCTTAATTTGGCGATATCCTAAAACTCCATCTGTGAATGCATAAGCTTCTTGCCCACAAAAATTTTCTAGAACTTCATCTATAAAAGGCATAGGAAATGGATCATGTACACATGCATCATTTAACTTTTGCATATCCATGCAGATCCTGATATCACCCTTCATTTTCTTCTCTTGGAACACCATAGGACTAGCCCATTCCGATTCTTGTACGACCTCAATTATTCCTGTCACGAGCATCTTATCGAGTTCTTCTCTTACCTTTTACTTATATTTGGGATTCAATCGATAAGGGTGCTACTTAACCAACTTCGAGTCTAGTTTTAGATTGATCTTCATCATACCCAAATCTCCTACTATCCCCTTCAAGTTAGAAAACTTAGTTGGAAATAAATCTTGATATTCGTGTAATAAATCAAAGACCTTATCCACCGTGTCTTCATCTCAATAGTCACCAATGTTCGCAAATTTCGGTTCTGCTTATGAGCCAATGTTTACCTGTTTTGTGCGCACCAGTTGTGAGATATCATGGATCTCCACATCAGGTCCAACAACTTCGCTTTGTCCCTCTGACTCAGGGATATTAATATTCTGTAGATCCTCATCACCTTCTTCTGTAGTAAAATTGTAACATACCAAAGCATGTTGTAGCTACGTACTCCAATCAGGATGTATCCAAGTGATAAGCTCAATGAGTGTTCATATGATTACATCTTTAATCGTCTGAAGCACTTCATTAATACATTTGAACCCATCTTCAAAACTGAATGTCAGCAAGAAATTATCCTTCATTTCATCCCAATCGGTAGTCCCGTGTCACAGCTTCATCGCTAAATACCAGTTCTTTGAGATAACACCCAGGTATGAATAAATATGTGTACTCACTCTGGCTGAGGTACCTACCCACGCCTTAGACCACCGAACCAAATGTTCGTGCGGATCATCCTTCCCTGTGTACTTTTCAGTGAGTTAGGTGTTTGTGTAGCCAAATCTTAATTGCATCATTCCACGATATTCCTTCCAATCAACAAAATTATCCTTGTGCGTACCCCACCTGTGGGTTTTAACCCCACACAGAAATTACTTGCATACGAATTCTAAAAATAGATAATAAACAATGGCGAGAGCATAACACATAAACACAAATATACATAGATATTTTCCCCTGGATCCCAAAACCGGGACTAACAGATTGATTTTTCATTATGTTCCTTTCAATGTTATAATACATATATATACATGTCAAAGCGTCCATAAACCCTGGATTAGAACATAACCCTAGTTCCCTTGACCGGATCTACAAAATACATGGACTGAAAACCATCGCACCCAAAACCATGTGCGACATCCATGCACAAAACCATAGGTAGGTCTGCCCACCTAATAACGGGTCCAAAAAAAAATTTCTCAGGGTGTTGCCCTAGATCTCATAGAGGGGGGATACTGCCCCCCTCAAACCCCACGACATGGGGGGCTACCGACGACGCAACGAAGGGGTAGCTCCGCCCCCCCTCTAACTCCCCGGCTTAACTACTGGGGCTAATCGTGGAAAGAATATAACACAACCCAGCATTCTCCCACTTGTTGTTTTCTTTCCACAGGGGGCCACAGGACAACTTAGTCATTGATCCAGCCATATAACACCCATTGTTTCACTACACCAAGAGAACTTCTCAGAGCTCATAGACTTTGTCAATGCATCTACAGTATTCTTCAAAGTGTCCACCTTTACCATCAACACCTTTTTGTCTTCTACCATATCCCCCACAAAGTGATACTAAACATCAATGTGATTTATCTTTGAATTATAAGCAGGATTCTTTGCCAAGAAAATTGTACTTTGGATGTCATAGTCTATCCTTATAGTTCATTATACTAACCCAATACTTGAACACAATCTCTACAACCAAACTACTTCCTTGCTTGCATGAGTGGCTGCCATGTATTCTACCTCTATAGTTGAAAGTGCCACTACAAATTGTCTCTAACTCATCCAACTGACTGCACCTCCAAATAGGTTAAACACATATCCACTTGTAGATCTTCTCTAATCCATATCTCCAGCCTGTTCTGCATCAACAAAACCATGGATGTCCAAAACTCTGTCCAATCTTGGTCTTCCTTGGTAGCACAAACCATAATCACTAGTGCCACACAAATACCTGAAAACCCGCTTCACTAATGTCCAATGCTCCTTCCCTGATTTCTACATAAACCTGCTCAATACCTCCACTACATGTGCAATGTCTAGTCTAGTACAGACCATTGCATACATCAGACTACTGACTGCACTTACATATGGAACACTGGACATGTCCTCTTCCTCTTCTTGTGTCTTGGGACACTGTTCAGCAGATAACTTTAAACCTACAAGAATAGGAACCTTCACCGGTTTACTATCCTACATATTAAACCTCTGTAGTATTGTATCGACATACTTCCTCTGGTGTAACCAAAGCTTCCTCTTTGCCCGATCTTGTTTAGTTTCCATACCCAAAATATATTTTGCAACACTAAGATCTTTCATGTCGAATTTGGAGGAAAATTGGGTCTTCAAAGCCTAGATAATTTCTTTGTCATTTCCAACCAGCAACATATCATCCACATACAAGACCAGATAAATAACACGGTCACCAATCAATTATACGTAGTGATCTACTTTGCTTCTGTTGAAGCCAAGTGCTCGTATAAATGTATCAAATTTCTGACACAACATCCTTGGTGATTGTTTTAGCCCATACTGTTACAGGTCTATTTGGGCACATCACTCCCAACATTCAGATTAGTACTATTAGGGTTCATCAAACCCTAATTCAGTTGTTACATGCCCTAGACAGGTCAACTCATTGAATGCTTCCTCCTATGAAAGTTTCCTAGCGTGAAGACTTGCTAAAATGCCTCCTTGGGACACCATCACAACCTTGATCAAGGGTAACTACGTTGTAGAGCAGGCAGGCCCACTGTCGCTTGCACTGTAGTGCACTTAGGCCCTATTTGACCTGCGTTGGGCAAGATTGAGCGAAATTTTCATAGGGTTCTGGGAATATTCCTTGACTCTAGATGATTCTAAAAGGATCCCATCTCTTATCTCCTCCTATGAGCTCGAAATTTGATAGGCTAAGGATCCATGAACCTCCTATCCTCTCATCCCTTGCTCCATGGAAACTAACTCCAAGTTTGGAAGGCCATTCATTACCCTCATTTATGATAAAACCACCTCCATTTCCTATAAATGGAGCACTCATCATAGTGATCAGGGGGCTAGAATCTAAAGTTTGCCAGGAAATTCTATTGGTTTGGGAATTGAGTTTATGTTAAGCAATGTTATGTTGCTGGAGTAGTGTGCTTTTGATTTGGCGAGGGTTGGACTGAAGCTAGAGGAGTGGCACCGGATCGAGCTATATTGGGTGATACTCTTCCTTCTACATTAGTAAAGAGTTTATTCCTTTTCTCATATGATTGTTCATATCTATGATGATTATGTGTTTCAATGTCCTCAATTCCATTGTTTTATAATAGGTAGATCATGTATGCTTTGATCATTTCTTGTTTTTGTTTCTCTTAATACAGGTACCTTTTGAGCGCATTTATTTCAAGTGGGAGCGACATGAACGATTCAAAAGAGATTAAGGAAGCGAAAGACTACAAGTAAGTTCCTCCATCTCATCTATCTTCTATAAGAAAAGGTTAAACTACTTTCTTTATGTTGTTCTAGGTGTAGTCACCCACCTAGGGAAAATGTGTTTATCTGTAGATGCTAATTCCATATAACAAATTGGAAACCATACTAGGGAATAAATGTCATTCTTGGTGGCTTACCCTCATCATATTACACCCTAGTAGACATTGCTTGACTTTATTGATCTTATTTCGGCCTTTTTGAAGTGTTTTTAGTCAAAAATTGTGCTTGAATGTCTCTTGATTTGACTCTCTGGCACCAGCGCAGTGTTGATCTTGACACAATACGTTGCAGAGCAGCCCCTGCCTTAGAGATAGTGCATTGTAGTGTACTGTCTCCCACTCTGGCATGCGCTGATTCCTTTTGGGCTAAAAATCCCACCTATGGTCTGATTTTTCCAAAGTTGCTTCTCTTGTTGATTGCTGAAAGATCAATGATTCTTGTGGTTCTAAAATCAAGTTGTATTTCTTCTCCTAGACCTACTTTGGCCTTGATTGTTTAGTGTTTCTTAAATTATTTCTTTATCATTATCAATTCATTTTAAAAGTTAGCTTATAGTCGATTAATCTTTTCTAAAAAGGAAGTGTCGTAAAGTCTTCATTTCTTTAGAAAAGGAACTGTCGTAAAGCCTTCGTTTCTTGCAAAAATATTGATTGGTTGTATGTGCATTTAGTTTCCTTTTGTTCATCTAAACATTAAGGGAAATGAGAAGAAAAACGTGCATTATGCATTTAGAGGTTTGTGTGTGCTTGTAGGAATATTATAGGGAAAGTTGCATTAGATGTGCTCTATGCTCTTTGTCAAAGATATGATTGCTCTATCCTTTACTAGCTACGGCTTTCATTGTTAATTGAATGAAAGAATGTTTCTCATGTTAGTTGCATTCTAGGAATTGCAAACATACATCACGTGGTGAACCTTGAAAGGCAAATTCTTAAGAAGATCAACTTAAAAGTTATCTCAATTAACCTAATGGAGCATTGTAACTTAATGCACAACATTTAGAGGTTTTAGGCTAGAGACATGTTCCGCTGTCGTAAAACATAGCAGTTGTCATTAATTGTTTGCGATACATTCCATGTGTGATACCTCATTCCATGTATGTAATTATATCGTAGCTAGTCCACGTGCCTTTGGGTATATAGGGCGGTGTTATAGTACGAAAACTATAAAGGAATGCTCTCACTATGTGGTTTCGCATTAGATAGCGCTAACACTGATTGGGCCTCCACATACTTTCGGGTATATTTTGGAGGACTACATTAGGTTGCTATCCATCTATAGGTAACCGAGTCGACCACCTTGTACATTATGATACACTGAACACAACATTTAGGGAGATTTCCTGCACGTATGTTAAGTCCTTGGTTTACTGAGGCAGTATATTGCAATTCATAGTTACTTGGTAATACTTTTGCCTAGATGATCTGTCTTTTGTTTTATTATGTTATTTTGATTAAAATAAAATTAATTAAATGCGGATAACATCCTCCACGTCACTCCTTAGTTGATCTTAGGTTGAGACATATGGCAACAACTCCGTAGTCCACCGATCAAGGAATTCCTTTTGATGGGAATCGTAGTCCTTTTCCTCCTTTCAGAAATATTGGTGCTCCATATATGGCTACATTATCCCTTCTGGTATTTACCATTGGCTTGCCAGTATGGTTGTTTTCAACCTCCTTGGTGCAAAATGTGGTGATTTCTTCGTAATCAAGTACTCCTCCACCTGGACAAAATCAACCTCCAGTTGATCCTAAAGTTGACCCTTTCCCTTCTTCGTCAGTTGTTTCTTCCTCCCCTTCTTCCTCTTTTCCTGGTGAAAGTATTGACACTAGTAACCAAGTGGATAAGAAGAAGAAGGAAGGGAAGAAGAAGAAGAAGAAGAAATTTCAACAGGGGGGCAAAATAGCAACCATTGCTTCGAATGCAGCTTCTGATGAGAAACTGTCCGATAAGCCTCACAAACTTTGATATCCTTGCAAACTTTGTACAGGAGACCATCTTCTTTGAAATTGTTCTGGTATTCCTCAGATCTTAGAAGAATGGTCTTCTCATTCACATCATCCTGTGTCGTCAACTTCTGGAGATCATGCTGGTGACACACCATCAAATAGTGGTAGTAAAGTTCATGGAAAGAAGGGTAAAGTTAAGTTTCCCTGTAGGTTATGTGAAGGGAATCACCCCATTCACCTTTGTCCCTATCTGGACAAAGCCCAAAAAGTGTTGGATAACCGTCCTGCTTCTCTGCAGCGACTTCCATCTGGTTGTAGGATACTCTCTATTAATCCTTCACTAGTTGATAAAGTGATTGACACAAATAAATTATCGGTCAAACCTACTCTCTCTGAATGTGAATCCCATGAGTCTATACTTAACCAATCACAGGTTGAGGAAACAGTTGACCCAATTTCACCTTTAGTTAATTGTACCTTTCCCGTAGAGAGTGATTATGATACCACTCAGGTTCTTTTTGTTTCTTCAGATTCCAATGATCTTGGAGGAAACCCTCCTGTTCCATCAAGACAGGAGGAAAATCCTCCTATTCTCGTAACTCAAGGGGGTAATTATCCCATTTTTACGGTACCCCCTCCAAGTAGTCTAGTCACTTCCTTTGATTGGAATCGACTAGTAGGATGTCATCTTCCTTCTTATGCGCCTTTCCAGATCATAGTACAAGTTTATAATATGATTGCATATGGAACTATTATAGATGAAGGTGCATCTATGAGTATCCTTTCCTCCAATACTTGAAAAGCGCTCAGTTCACCGCCACTTGTGCCTGTTACCCAAAATCTGTTGACTTTTAACAGAGGAACAAGTCAACCATTAGGGATCCTCCTAAGTTGCCTATTACTTTGGGAGGAAAAATTGTTTATCTCAATGTGATGGTAGTCCCAGGCCCTTTAGATTAAATTTACTTCTTGGGCGCGCCTATGTTTATGACATGGGAGCTATTGTTTCAACACTCTTTCAAGTGATGTGTTTCTCGCATGAAGGCAAAATTGTCACCATTGACCAGCTTTCATTTCCTGGTCCAAATATGGCTCTCAATCAACCATCTTCTCTAAATGGTCCTTTTGTCCCAATGGTATCTTCCCCACCATGGGTCAACTATGTGGCAACCCGTTCGATGCCTACATCAACTGAAAATCAATTCCGTGATGTTGTGCATTATGTACTGGGCGCATTGGAACCAGATCTCTCTAATGGATTCCTTGTTACATATCCCTTCCAGAGCATTGTTATCCCATCTGATGAGAACCTCTTGGAAGCCATGACCTCTTATGGGTCGTGATCAAGGAATCATGAGGATAGTTCCTGGCCTTGAGTCAACCTCGTTAAAAAATGAAACAAGGAATCTGAGCATAGTTCCTTGTCTTGTGTCAAGTGTAGAAATTTTCACTGTAGATCACTTGATAATGCAATATACTAAAGAAAAATACTTGATCTACTTCTAATATCAAACTTGCGGAAGCTTAATCGATTTTGAGCAAGATCAAATAGAACACATATAACAAAGAAGAAGATTCAATCACACATGAAACATAGAAGAATACTCTAAGGAAAGCCTCAGCTAAAAACCCCGCTATCTGTATTATCATACAAGTGGAAATATCTCAAGATTACACAAAGCTTTAGCTCTCAAGCTATCCAGCTCTCAGTACAATCCCTCACTGTTGCTCATAGATAGAATAGGCAACACATATGCCTTCCTTCAGTCCTCCAAGCCTCCTATTTCCTTGCGCTGTTTCTCTTGGGTCCTCTAGCTGCAACCTGTGTGAATAATCCTATCACACACAACATTGACCTCTGAAATAACTGCACAATCCTGAAGGAGTGAATTCCTTCTACATGGATGAGTTTCCTTTATAGGAAAATTCCTCCAACTGATAGTACACTATCCCTTCCTTTAATCTCAACTGGGTCTTTCTCTGAACTGACATGCATGAGTTATTTATGAGAGAATATTCAGTTACCTGGAGAACACTAGTTGCATGCATGCATGCATTAACTGACTGAACTCACAATTAGTTTCTCCAATTGTTTGGAACTAATTTAACTGGACTTAACTCAGTTAACTGAGCTAACTAATTACAACTCAAATACAACTCATCCTTATCTTCTTAATTAAGGGATAACTTCCTCAATCAAAGGGATAATTGTTGGATGTCTTCACAAGGACTTCATGTTTGATTTTCTCCAACTAATTAACTCAAGATGAATTAATTAATTATTTTTCAAACAGCTGCTGAGACTAAATTCGAATTTTAATTCTCAATTTTAATTCAAGGACTAATTAAAATTGGAATCTATCCTGAAATACTATTTATAGCAATGTTATTTTTAACATTTCCATTTTTTCATTCCTTGTTGCCATGTCCAACACTGGTACCCGAAATGCTATTTTTATCATTTCTATTTTTAGCATTTTTTTTTGTTATTTTCAACAGAATCATGTAATTCAATGCCTTTATTACTTGTCCAGTATGCTGACTTGAAAATGTTGCAATAAACCCTTAGGTTTCATATCAGTACAACCATAGAAAGGTTCAGCAATCCACCCCCTATACTTCGAATTGTGAAGTATTTATACAAAAACTATTACAAAATATCCTAAAACTAATTTAGGAATTATTCAAGGAAAATGAAATATCTTCATGCAAGAAAACAGAGACACCTAGGAGACTAAAAGGTTATTTGTCCCTTCTTTTACTGATTTTGATGTTTATTGTTTTGATCTTTTGCTCCTTTCTCTCTTTTGTTGTTGCTCTATGCTGGTTATCTCTTTACTCTGCGTTTGACTTTTAAACTCTATCTTTCATTGTTTTACCTTTCATTTTCACAGTAAATCATTAAACTTTTCCCAAGTCTCTACATTTGGTAATTTGATCTTTACCATTCTTCTCAAGATTTCATCAGCCTCTGTGTATTTAGCAAATGTAGGTTTGTTGATAAAAAGATATTTTACCTCATGCTGGAGGTAAAAGAGATTCTCAAAAACTTGATATAACACTTTCCCTGTTGGAATCCCTTTCATGGCTGAATAGTTTACTTATTCCTTTGCCACTTCTCTGATTTTCTTATCATACTATTCATGCTTCATCAATTTGTCATTAATAACCAATGGATTAGGCAGACCTTTTTGCCTCAAAACATCAAATTTCACCATAAATCTGGTTATTGCAACTTGTCTTCAAGTTGCATCATCAGATTCCTTTTGGTGATTACTTTCTTTACTTCTAGAATTGTTTCAGTCCTATCACTTATGCCAATCTCTTCCAATTCCTGTTTGTTCTTGGAATTAAGAAATTTAATGATTTCATTGGCCTCTTTTGGTTTGCTACCAAATTCTTCCTTAACCTTTTGAATAGCTTCAGTTGTTTCCTTGATTAAATCCTTCTGCTCAAAGATGACTTGGATGGATGGCCAAATATCATTAACAGAGTTAATGATATTGGCACACAGTTGTTGCTTTGCTTGCGCAAGTGGTTCTTTCAATGTCAAATCTTTTTCTAACTTTTGTATCCTCTTAGTCAATTTGTTTGACTTCTGTGTTTCATCCTTATGCAAGATTTGAACTAGCTTATTTTCATCCTCTAGACCTTTTATTTGATCTTTAAGTCTATTTACTTCATTTGTTTGGACGGACATATCCCGCGTAGCTTTCATTAATTTTCCTGCTTCATCACTCAGATGAGCTGCTGCTGTAGATGATCTTGTAACTGATGTAGTTGTTAATGTAGTGGGAAGTGTTGTAGCTACTGGAACTGCTGAAGTGGAAGGAACTGTTGTAGTAACTGTAGGAATGGTAGTGACAGTAACTGCTTCCATGCTGGCCTTTTTCTCCTGTACTAACTTATCCATCTCATTTTCCATTTTTGTTAATTGAGCAATTAACTGAAGAATGAGGTTCATCATTTCATCCTTTTGGTTTTGATTCTCTAGAACTTTCTTGGTCTGTGGATGTTCAGTAGGAGGAAATTTAAGTTGTTTCTTCAATGCAGCAATGTCTGCATTCTTTTTCTTAATGAGTTCTTCTGCACCTTTGACATTCTTTGGATCATATCCCATTTCAATAACCAAATCTTCAAGGGATTTAATTATGTTATCTTTAGCATGTGAGGATGCTTTTTCTAGTTTCAACTCTACTTTTACATTTTCCAAAGAATTGTGAAGCTTTTGGGCACTCATAGCTTTGTCAATCATAGTTGAGTACAACATTTCTCCTGCTTGCTTATGCAATTCTATTTGGTCTAGAGGATGAACATCTTTGGCAGAAATCTCATAATCTGTCTTTTTGTAATATGCTGCTGACTTAGGATGTTGTACTATGGGCTGCAAAAAGGTCATCTGCATTTTTCCTTTCTTATAATCACATGCAAAAAGTAATATGTTATGTCCTCCAAGAGTCTGCTTCAAGTACTGTGAATATATTTCAGCTTTTATTTCTTCATTTTTGGCCTTAATATCTTTGTATCTTTCTTTGATGTCCATTTATCTGCCCTTTGGTTCACTTGATGAAGAGACTTCAACATTATGTTGCTTCTGGATGATCTGAGCACTAGAAGTTGAAGGCTAATGAGTTTCCTTTGAAACTGAAGGGGGTGCATTTTCTTTAATGACAATGTCAGTATCAATGATCTCAATTGCATCGATTTCTTCTTCTTGCTCATTTACAGGATTCAGCTTTGTTCCTTTTATGTACATTATTTCAAATTTGTTATATGTTGTATCTTTGTTTGAGCAAGAACCTTCTTCTCTAGTCCTTTTTACATTTCTGTCCTGTAGGGATGGAGTATGTAGAATGGAACTAGTATCTATCTGCTCCTCCATATCCAGTAAGGTGTTTTCCAACCACTCAAACTGGTTGGCATATTTTTCAATATTTTTCAATCTCTGGCTTAGACTCATGCATAAAAGGGCTCAATTTAAATTTGAGTCTCGGTTTTTTTATGATACCCAAATGATCATACTGCCATTTAAAACTATCACTGAACTTCATCTCTTGGAAACATCTCTCTACTTCCTCTCCAACCTCCCTATTATTGCAGATAAAAGGACCAAGCTGGTTTTTCATTTTGAATTGTGTTTTCTTCCTGGCTGATAGAAAATTCACATCATCTGAATTTATGATCTGTCTGATATATTCTAATGCAAATACCCTCATGGGGAGATATTTGGGCAGCTTATATGGAGTGAGTTGACATCCATATACCCTAATTTCAGTTTAGTTCTGGTATAAATACCAGTCTCCTATTTTACTGTGTTTTGACAACTGTAAAAAACTCTTTATTTCATCACTGATCCTGGGTTGATTGCTACTGCTTAGCATGTTAAACACTGGGTGAACAAATGAATCAATGAAATCCTTGTAGTTGAAAACAGTGGAATATTTTTGGATTAAGGGTGTCCAAAAGATGACAGATCTAGGATTGCCCTTAGTGTCAAGTTTTTGGATGTTAACTGTAAACCTTTATGACTAGAAGTATAGAAACATATGGAATAATACTGAAGAGTATTTGTATACTCTTTCTTCTGGCAATCTGGTCAATTGATCATGGATTTTATCTACTAGGAATTCGGCAAAATTGAAAACTATAGCTAGAGGCTTGCCTGCGCAAAAAATAGAAAGGAAACAAAGTATAACCTCATCTACATGTTCTTCAGTGGTATATCCTAGAATACAGGACAACATGGTTACAATCTGTTTGGCCCTCTTAGAGAAAATAGTGGCAGAATATGGAGGGTTTTCTGTAGGAACTTGGACCTTTCCTAGGAGGAAAGTTTGAAAATTTTGGGATCTCTTGGGAAGGTCCAGCTCTAAGTACAGATCAAGTAGGCTTTCAATAGAAAATGGGGCTTCATTAGGCATTGGCTGGATCTGCAACATTTCATTTATTGATCCTGCAGTGGTTGTGAACAAAATTTGCTAGTTAGGAGAGATTGTGGCTTTTTGACTTGGGATATAGCAGATTTGGCATAGGTGGATGATTTCAGGGAATTGGTATACCTATGGGAACAAGTATTTGGGTAAATTTGACTCCCATAATATCATCATTCTGGTTGAGGAATTTATCTTTGCTCCAGCGGTGGAGTTTTAACAGATTGCTAGGGGAGGTTGTGTCTTTGATCTGGAAATCTTTATCGACCAATGGGAGGTGGCCAATATCTAGGTGAGGATTTTGCAAGGGGTTTGCATCCAGAATGCTTTGGGAAGCCATAGATTTGTTTGTTTTATTCAATTTATCACTATCTGGCCTAAAAAGTAGACTTAGGACCTCTGAATAGTGTGAAAAGATGAATGTTGTCTACGGAAAGGGTTTTGGATGCAACAGTGATTTTCTTTAGGTTGGCAAGGCTTTTAATTGGTTTAATTGATTAACCTATTAAAAATGGTGTACAAAGCTTTAAGTACAGCCCTTTGGCACTTTAGGAATACCTGGAAAACAAAGCATTGGTATGCAGAAGTGTTCTCTGGGTGCAGCGAAGGTTTTATGAGGCTTCAATGGTCTTTATGTTGCTTCAAATTGGAGTCTGCAACGTCTTATGGTCGTAAATAGCTTAAAATAGTTTAGCAGATTTTCTGTGCTTTAGAATAGGTCAGCGGAGGTTCTTTGCAACAGAATAATAGTGAAAAGATTGGAAAGGGTGGCTTTCTCGTTTTTAGTTAAACTTTGGGCGGGGGGTTAAACTTAAATAGCAGGGCGGTTTCATCTAACGCGAGGAGGCGTTAAGGTGGTTTATCGCACCGCTTTTGAGTGGTAGGGTGGTATTTTTTTAGAGGACACGATATATCGTGGGGCTGCCACGTAGCAAAAAGGCAAGTGGGGAAAACCATTAATCTCGCATGCTTTTGGGATATTAAAGGTTGGACGTTGAAGCGCGCCATATGGGATGCGGGCTATTGGATTTGGAGGTGGGTGATCAAAGGGTTATCGCGTGGCGGAGTTGTGAGGGATAAGTCGGGGTGTGGGGTTGGGTTATAGATAGGCAGAGGTTTAAATGATGGCGGGAGTTTAAATGAAGTGGGACCCAGGGATATTGTATGCGGAGGGGTATGATACATATTGTGAATGTTTAATATAGTGGGGGTTAGGATTATATGGCGAGGAATAAATATATCAAAACTATAGGTTAAAATAATATAAAGGGCTTTTGAGGAAATATGAGAGCGAGTGTTGGAAACACATTAGGGATGAGTTAAATAATATCGGGGGGGGATTTTCGCATGGGGCCCGATTACCTTAAGGGAAAGGTTTTAATGGTGGGAATGGGTTTTTAAGCCAGGGAAAGGGTTAGAATAAGGGGAAATCGGGAAGGGGAATGTGTTAGAACAAGGGAAAATAAATAGGGAAGGGGTTTTCTTACAAGGGAAAATGAGTTTGGAAGGAAGTTAGTAATATAAAATGAGCCAATTGATGCTCTCCATGCCTTGTGAAAACTGCTTCTGCCTACCCATCATTTACCCTAACATTTTTTCTTCATTTACTGGGTGCATTTGAGTTTGCTAACCCTTTATTTCTTTTTCTTTTGGAAGAAATCTATCTAATTCTAACCTTATGACTTTCCAATGGCTCAGATTAATTGTTGAGCTTATTATTATTCTCTACCTAACTACTGATCTGCCAAGATTAAATAGTTTGGCTAGATCTTTATTCTTTATCTATCAGCATGACATTTAAAGCGTGAATGAATAAAGATTAAACTTTTTGACCATCATGGATTGTGGCATTTTTGACAAGCTGCATACCATCTTATTTTGCAAAACAAAGTAAAAAGTAGTGGCATTTGAATTTGCATCACTTTCATAATCTATTTTTTATCTCTTTTTGGTGGGGTTCATATTTTATTTTCTTTTTTGATCCTTTTCTTTTATTAGTCCTTTCATTTTTCTTTTAGGACTTCACCCTCTTTACATTTTTAATTTTTAATGTGGGAAAACATTTTGCAGAAAGCAAAAGTATGTACAATATTACAAGACTAATCATAGACAATTCAAAATTATGAATCCTATTATTATAGGACCCTAACAGGGAGGTCAATGGTGGTTTTGGAAAAAGGGGGAGGGCTTGTTTAATCTAGTCATTAGGCACCACGTAGACATTTTGCAGCTTTGGCTTCCCCCCGCCTTCCCCCCCTCCCGGCCCCCCTGTTCCCCCGCACCCCCCCCCCCCCCCCCCCACCCCACCCCCCGTTCCACCCCCCCCCCCCCCCCAAAAAAAAAAAATACTAAGCATTGATTATATGGTGTGGTCTCGAAATCACTAACAATCGTTGATATGTGTGCATAAGAGATGCAATTTATGAGCTACTTAATGTTTAACCTATGCTACAAAAGGGAAAAATGCATCCAAATTCTAAATTTATTTAATAAAAAAATAATTTTTTGAAGTAGCAAGGCCTCAAATTTCAAACTATTGCATGCCAAGAATACTGAAAGTTTTGTGCTACAACAGGACATGTATTCTTTCTTTTTTGCTCTATATTACGACATGTCTTCTTTCTTTTTTTCTCTACAACAATACATGTCTTCTTTATTTTTTGCTTTACAACAGGACATGTTTTCTTTCTTTTTTGTTCTTACTCTAGATAGATACATGCCACTTATCATGTTCCATCTTTATGTAGTGGCTCTCTATTGATCTACTTCTTGAATTAGGTCAATATCCCCTAAAATACTCTACTACATGAGCCCTATGGATTACATTAGAACATATTACTCAACTATTATATAGGACTCATGAGTTGTACCTTCAACACAATACCAACCCGAACACTCTATATTGTTTTCCCTCTGCTTCAGTGGATTTTGGGACTTTGTCCCAGTTTTCTTGCCTTACGTTACAATGGTGCCTACCTTGTACTCACATCAATAAGTGTATAGATATGATATGTAACAAGGGAATTGTTATCAAGTATAGTTTTTTTAATAAGAATCCTTGGGAACAACTCTCTCTCTCTCTCTCTCTCTCTCTCTCTCTCTCTCTCTCTCACACACATTACTATTTAACTTTAAAATATTTATATGACTTATTTTGAAAAAATATATTTATTAATAAAGAATTTAGAAGGGGTGGCGAGAGGGGGAGGGATTCTTTTGGGTCCCAATGGAAAACAAGAAGTTTAGTGCACATGGGTATTAGAATAGAGGACAATCAACTTGGCAAAAATGTACGGACTCTTTCTCGACCTCAAATTAGCACAAGAGAGGGATGTGCTGAAATTGTGATCATTGGAGACTCCCTCATCATTATTCAACATCTCCTCAAAGGATTTTCTCCTAAAAACATTTATCTATGCTTCATTCTAAGCAGGATTACAAGTCTTCTTAACTCTTTTTCTCATGTTTCTTATTTCCACATTTTGTGACACCATAATATAGTAACAGATGCTCAAGCAAATCAAGTGTGCCTCCTTGAAGAAGGGAAATTAGTGATTATTGGTGTTCGAGACATGAAAATTATTCCATGAAGTGATATCTATATGAATACTCTTTTCCTCTCAACAAAAAGTTGGTTAATCATGTGCAACAAGAATACAATATCAAGTCGACCCCCTTGGCCAAAAAAATTGTCCCGTCACATAACAACAGGCGACATCATTTTAATTGGCCATGATATAGTCATCAAGGTTGAGTTGGTTGGTTGTACACATGCTCGACATGCACCCTCCCTCACCATGCATGTGGATCCATCTACATATGAATTGTTCTTAAATAGAAATCTAGTCCTCGCTCTAGCTTCCCAGAGGGTTGCAAGGTTGCGTAATTTATTAAAATTAAGGGTTGATTCAAACTATAGAGTGTGGGAAATTATAGCCTTCAATATTTTATCCATAAGTGGATTTCAATTGGACCAGTTCCAAGAGAATTTCCTATGTTTATGGTTGTCGAAGTAAGGTAATCTTATGGGTGGTTGGTGGATTCACTTTGCCTATGCTTCTCAGAGGGATGAAGGGAATTAAGTCATCTCCTCACTTTTCCTTATTTGTGTTGAGAAGACCTTCCTCTTCATATCCAAGTGTTATCAATCAGTTTCGGATCTAGTTTTATTGGTTCACTTGGTATATCAAAGGCAATGTTGCCATTTCAAAGGCTTTGGGGCTAAAGAGAGTTTTAAGGCATCTCAACTCTCATTTCTAGTAGCTATATCATCTGCGGTATGGTCTCCCTTGGTTCCCTCTAAATTTTCAGTCTTTTCTCTAAAATATAGAGTAACCTCGACGTTATAAACTTGGTCAAGAGCGAAGCATCGAGTTCTTATTAAAATTTTGTGCTTTGTGTCAAACTCTCTCTCTGGTTATTTAGTTATCCTTAATTAGTACATTGTGTGTTTTTTCTTTGGACGACATTCTGGGAAGTTTATTATCTAGGGCCTTCACTAGAGATCTCCTCAATTTATGATTCCCCTGACTCCTCCTCTCGCATAGCCCTCTTTCCATTATGATCTGACATTGTCAAGTCTCCCCTCCTCTCTGCTTGTTTTTGTAGTCCTTCTCCTTCTCCCTCCAATATTTCATGCTTCTCAAATTGGTGCTCCTCATTCTGCTCTCCTAGTTGCATGGATTACTTTGGCCCCACCCCTGCAGCCTTAGGAGGAACCAATGTGTGTGGTTCTTGTCCTCACCCCCCGGTTTACCGCTATGCTGAATATAGTGACCTCCATAGGAAACTTCAACAACATATAATTTAATCCTCCTTCTCTTGGATGAAGTGCAGCTTCTTAAAGCTTGCCTTAACCAGCTTGAAGATGAAAATGAAATAATGTGTCATCAAAGTGCTGAAATCCAAGCCCACCAAAATTAAGAATACCATCGTAGCTCTCGCAGCAACAGTTTTGGAGCCCTGTTAGACAAGATGTTGATAGATCCTCTAGCTTGATAAATGGTTGCTTACTACAAAATTGTTCTTTTGGGGGAGCAATTTTACCATATTTATAGTTGCAATCTAATTTGCAGACTATATGTTAGTAACAAGTTTTTAGAAGAAGGCCTCGGGTATTTGTCCTTGCCTTCTCTTACAAAATTTGTATCAATTGACAAAGTGTAATTTCCTCCCAGATTTTTTGCTATGAACCAACGCAGACTTAATACTAATCTAATCACTTTTGTCAATAATAATAATAATAATAAATAAAATATATAGATTTCATATAGTTAATTTAAATTTATAAATTTCGTATTCATTTTCTTATTAATAAATTTTTAAATAATTGTTTTATTATATTAATATAGATTTGAGATATTATTAGTAATTTAAACCGAGTTGTCTTTAGTGCGACTTTTTGGAAGCTTTTTCGGTGGGTTTTTCCGGTTAATTTCTCTAAAATCCGGCAGGAAATTATTGAAATCACAAGTTTGATGGGTAACCCTTGCACAATCCAAGGTGTTGAATCTATATATACCATCAAAAAACCAGTTCAAATAACGCAAATTAAGATTTCACCTCAAATTTTTAAGCCGGATTCCAGCATCGGAAAGTCCAAAAAGTCGCACTAAAGACACCTCCAATTTAAACTATATTAAATATTTTTTTAAATGTCTTTTTTAGAATGTTTGCATATGGTGGAAATGAAACTATCCAAATCATTATTATTACCATAAGTTAAGATGGATGTTGTGAAGTTGTCACTCAAAAAGATGACAAGTTCATGACATTTTCTTGGACAAATGTCCCAGTAAAAAGGTTCATGGAATTAGAGGAAAATAAATGGTCAATAGAGTATTGCAAACCAATAAGTAATATAACTCACACTATATATAATGATTGAAACTTTGTAGATGTACTATTACTTCCCTATTCATAGTGATTTCTCCCTCTTCTTTGTTCATTTTTTACTTTCAAATCTTTAGATATTACTTCTAAGGGTTGGTCAACCACTACAACTAGCATCTTTCATGTAGAAATATGAGTTATAATCTGGACATCTATATCATGTGCTTGAGATCACTAAGATGTAATCTCAAGATTCAATAATCCAACCTTTGTGAAACAATTGCAACTACGTTCTAGAATAATCTCTCCATGTCTTCATCTTCTTTTAATAATGGCCTTGACTCTTACCCTTCTTCTTCTTTTAATAATGGTCAATCAACCTCAAATATGCATCACTCACTTTGAAGTAGCAACATCACTGACTGGTGTCCATATATGTATGTTCACTTTTTGTGCTAAATTGATTCTAGAATTCTTGAGTACTAGTGTAAACATTCAAGATCAAGTAGTTTCGTAGCATGAACACTAAAAAAAGAAAATATATATATAGGGTAGTTATAGCCTCATTTACATTTTTTAATTTTATTTTTTTGGGAAAATGACTGTTGATATTCAAGCAGGTATGTTTAGGAAGATTAGAAAGGCATTCTCTTGAAGAAATAAAGGCAATAAAGCAAAATATTTGAATGAACAAAAACTCAGCTTGTCCCATGTCGAGTCAAGAAGGATGGCTCACCTGAAAAATGGGTGTAAGGGTAGTTGATCTTATATCAAGTGAGGAAGGATGGCTTACCTGATAATGGAAGGTGAGGAATGCCAAGGATAAGTAATATGAGTTACAACATGCCTAACATAAGGAGGGAAAGGAAGAAAACTTGTCCAATGAATTCTTCAATATTAATTTAAAAAGGTCAAGACTATAATAGCTTTATAACATGATCATTTATTAAAAATAAAGAGTTTGGAAAGTTGTAGCCTCAACTCCATTTTCAATTTTGTTTTTTTTGGATAATGACATACCTCTCGAATGAATTTTATTACCATTTCAATAGATGGTACTCTTTGTATTTGAACAATGACTATTTCCCATAATGCCATAAGAGGGAAATCCTTATAATGCCTTGACGCAGGAGGTTGATAAAAACAAGGTGAAGTCTTCAAAATAAAAGATTGGTTACTTTAGAACCAATCTGGTGTTCTCCGCAGATCTTATTCGTGGCTAGATTTACATGGAGGATCCCCACTTTTTATTTAAACCATTGGTCCCATGTTGACTTTCTTTTATAAACAGTGCTTCAATCCACACCGTAGATCTATTCACTATCAGATCTGACAGTCAACACTCAACCCGATCAACAAAACAGTCCGTTGATCCTCCACCGTTGATCAACTGCGCTAGATCCAACGGTTCACAAGGATATCCGATGCACCACTTGCATGGAGAATACCCGCCCGATAAGGCGGTTTTCTCTCTCCACCCAAGTGTTACGTGTCACTTGGCTAGTGGAATCAGATGACTACTCCGAAATACCACTTACAACTTTTGGACCGCCCAATAACCACCTTCACTGTTTAGAACCTGCCGTTCGAATATAACCATGTGCATTTACTCAATACTTAAGTAAAGCGCTTAATAAATGGTTTTAGCGTTTAATTGCAAAATTAGCCCTTAACACTAAATGACCGCTATTTAGTGTTAAAACGCATAAAAACCCATAAACACTGAGATTTGCGCTAAAATGTGAAAATGAAGAAAATACCCGGTTAACTGTCTAGACGTGGATACGCAGAAATAAACGAGAGTTCACACTAGGATTACTATACAAACACACTGAATCAATTTCATTGATATAATATATGTTATAGAGTATTGGCCCTCTCGGCTCAATTACAACAATAGATTGACCTTTGTCTCAATCTCAAACCCTCTCTAACACTCAAACTCTCGCCTCTCACTCAAACCTCTATCATCTCATCTCGGCCAAAAATCCCTTTTTCCATTACATCTTCTTTCTTTTATGAATCAATCCTATTCTAACTGCACTAACAACTCGATCTATATTTTGATCGCTCTAACAATCAAATCTCTATTATTAAGCTCTATCACACACCTATGCTAACAACTTAGCCTTAATCTAAAATAAGACAATTTCCTAACTATTACAATAATGAAGTAAAACTCATCTTCGAGAGATCCAACCCTCTCTACTAAAATTGACTTTTTGACCACTCAAGTCATGAAATTCAACTCTTTTAACCACAACATGTGAACAAACAATCACATTGTTGGCTAAGTCCAGATGCTCCTGCATTAAACTCCCGAGGAAGAAAAGAATTGTCCCTCAGACTTTCAGGGTTTACCCCATACTTCTGCACCTCTGCTGTTTTCAACAACTAGCATCCTCCACTGCCTGTCCTTTCCATTTGACTAGATATTAAAAATAGACTTTTCCTCTGGTTCTTTTGGTTACTCTTTTTTCCAAAACAGCTTCCACCTCTTTCTTAACTATCTTTGGCATTTGTTTTTCCCAGTTCAAAGTTTGAACTTCATCTTCTGTAGTCTCCTCCTGTAGCTCTGTCTCTGTCTCCTTGTATGGATACAAATCTACAACATTGAAGATAGGTGATATCCCAATCCCCTCTAGCAATTCAATTTCATAAGCATTACTTGAAAACTTTCTTATACTTCTACATGGTCCTATATTTTTCATTTTCTGTTTATTGTAAGTCTTAGCAAGAAATCTTTCTTTTCTCAAATACACCATCACTAAATCTCCCACTTGGAATTCCTTCTCTCTTCCTTTCATATCTGCTCTCTGTTTGTATTTGTCACTACTTTCTTGCAATCTGCCTTTGACATCTTCTTGTAGTCTCTGCATCTGCTCTGCAAACTCTTCAGCTTTTGCACTTCTGATCTCCTGTTTACCCAAATCTCTGAGCTCATATACGCCTCTTAGATTCATCCCAAAAACAATTTGAAATGGACTCATTCCAGTACTTTGGTTTGGAGTTTCATTATAAGCAAACTCAGCCTGAGCTAGTGCTAAATCCCATTGTTTAGGACTTTTAGGACTTTGATACACTAAACTTCTCAATATGTTCCCCAAGCTTTTGTTTACTACTTCGGTTTGTCCATCTGTCTAGGGATGGTATGCTGAACTGAAACTAAGGTTAGCTCCCAGTTTCTTCCAAAGAGTTCTCCAAAAATGGCCTTCAAACTTTGTATATCTATCAGACACAATAAGATTACAATCCATGTAATCTTACAATTTCTGGAAAACAAAACAAAACAAAACAAAATAAAACAAAAAAAAAAGATTAGCAATATGTGTTGTATCACTAGTCTTCTTACATGCAATGAAATGTGGCATCTTAGAAAATCTATCTACCATAATATAAATAGAATCATTCCCCCTTTGAGTTTTAGGCAACCCCAAAACAAAATCCATGCTAACTGCTTCCCATGGTCGGTTTGGTATTGGCAATGGCTGGTACAATCCTGTATTCTGGCTTCTCCCTTTAGCATGCTGACATATCCTGCACTTCTCAACAAATCTCTTAACATCAGTCTACATCTTTGGCCAATAGTAAAAAGCATTCACCAGTGCAAAGGTTTTGTCTTGTCCAAAGTGACCAGATAATCTTCCACTATGTTTCTCCTTTATTATGTTTTCCCTCATAAAACATTTGGGAATGCACAACTTGTTACCTTTAAACAATAAACTTCCTTGGATAAGATAATCTAACCACTGACTTCTGTTATGAATTATTGGATTTTGAACTGCTATATAGATATCTTTGAAATCTCCATAATCTTTATACATTTCAACCATTTCCTCAAATCCTACTGTCATGCGGAAAGAGTTATTTTTGCGGACAAAACTAACCTCCCTAGGAGTCTAAGACTCTCTAGTGACAAACAAAACAAACAAGAGCAATCCTTCTCTAAACATACATCATTCTATGAGAACCAAGTGTTTTCGATCTTACCTTAGGTCCAACGCTTGTT
>APFE030418811.1:57673-81526 GCA_000404065.3 Pinus taeda
TGACCTGAAAAGTAAAAAGCGATCAAGGACACGTCGTTTTATTTCCAATATCGAATTTGAAACGACAAAAATCCGGCAATCTTTTCCTGTTTTTACGGTCAGAAAAGGGCTATAAGGGGACCATCTTTTAATTCCGTTTTAACGGGTGTAAAAGAGACGCTCGGAAATCTTTTCATCTTTTAGGAGTCAGAAAAGGGCTTAAAAGGTGACTCTGATGTTTCACTTTTTCGTAAGTTTTAACGAGTTCGAAAAAATGATAAAAATGTACTCTACGAGATCATTTGAAAGACTTGACCTAAAACTACAAGAAAATTATGCAAAAAACTGAAATAACTAACCTAAAAATAATCTTTGGATTTTCATGAGTTTAATGAGTCTTGAAAATAACCGAAATTGACTCAAGATAGGTTTCATTTTTACACAAGCTTGAAACAGAAAGACAACTGTGCTTGATGCCCCCTAAGCATAACTGCTAGAGCACATGCTCCCCAGCTCCATTTCATTCAACCAGTTGGATGAAATGAAGGTTCAAATACGAGATCATTTGAAAGACTTGACCTCAAACTATAAGAAAACTATGCAAAAGACTAAAATAACTAACCTTAACATCTATGAGTTCTAGTCAAACTCTCGACTCAATTAGAGGAGGATGTGTTTCATTTTTTAACGAGCTTGACACAGGAAAAGAACTATGCTCAGATTCGGTTTCATGTTTACGCAAGCTTGAAACGAAAAACTATGCTTGTTATAAGTTCGCATGCCCCCAGCGTAATGACGCAAATCAAGGTACATGCCCCCCAAGCTTCATTGCATTCAACCAGGTGGATGAAATGAAGGTTTACTTTCGAAATTTTGGAAAGACTCATGGGAGTTGCTTCATTTTTTAGTGAGGTTGACACAGGAAAAGAACTATCCTCAAAACCCTTGTTTCATTTTTTAAACGAGCTTGACACAAGATAAGGAACTATGCTCATAACTACTCTCTACTATCTACCTAACAAAAACTTTACGCTAAAAACCTTGATTCATTGTTTAACGATCTTGACACAAGACAAGGAACTATGCTCTAAAATCCTTGATTCATTTTTTAATGAGCTTGACACAAGAAAACGAACTATACTCATGACTACTCTTTACAATCTACCTACCTAACCTACCCTTGTTTCATTTTTTAACGAGCTTGACACAAGATAAGAAACTATGCTCAAAAAGTTCGCATGCCCCCAGTATAATGATGCAAGGCGAGGTACATGCCCCCCAGGCTTCATTGCACTCAACCAGATGGCTGGAATGAAGGTTTATTTTCAATATTTACCTTGAAAAGGGAGTTGTTTCATTTTTAAGGAGGTTGACACAAGAAAAGAACTATCCTCATACCTGATTCATTTGTTAACGAGGTTGACTCAGTAACAAGAACTATCCTCAAACCTGATTCATTTTTTAACGAGGTTGACTCAGTAACAGGAACTGTCCTCGCAAAATCCTACTTTTTACAATCTACCTACATATCCTAAAGCCTAGCTGATTCATTTTTTAATGAGGTTGACTCAGTAAAAGAACTATCCTCATACTCACTGATTCATTTTTTAACGAGGTCGACACAGTACAAGGAACTATCCTCGAAACAGCCTATTTCATTTTTTAACGAGGTTGATACAGGAAACAACTATCCTCGCTTACTGATTCATTTTTTAACGAGGTTGACACAGTAAAAGGAACTTTCCTCATACACCCTATTTCATTTTTTAACGAGGTTGAGACAGGAACAAAACTATCCTCGTGCTCACTGATCATGGCTTCCAACTGGAAGAAAGACATTTCAATGGACACACCTTGATCATGGCTTCCAAGAGGTCTTCATCATAAGGAAGAATAGTTCTCTGGAAGGAACACATGTCAAGGGACTCGAAAGGGATAAGAACATCATGTTCAAATAATCTCATAGAGTTCTCCATGTCAATTACCGGATCTAAATCAAAGGAATATGAGCAAACAGTGAGAGGCTCACTTACATCGGTAACTGAAAACATGGGATCAGTTGCCACATAATTAACCCGTGGCGGGGTAGATACCACTTGAGGGTCAGGAACATTTAGGGTCGTCATATTATCGGTAGTTGAAACAAGACTAGGGAACAAAAGCTGGTCTATAGTCACAATATTTCCATTGTGAGGGAAAGACATCACGCGAAAGAGTGTCGATACGACAGCTTTCATTGCATAAACATAGTCTCGCCCAAGGAGTAAATTAAAATCCAAGGGACCTCGAACTACCATAAGATCAATACAGACATTTTTACCTTCCAAGGAAATAGAAAACCTAGGAAGGATCCCTAAAGGTTCACTAATGGTTCTATTAAAAGCTTTCAAATTCTGCGTAATAGGCACAAGCTGAGGGGAACCCAAAGCTTTCCAAGCGGTTGAGGATAAAATACTAACAGAAGCACCTTCATCTACCTGTGTGCGATGCATGTCCCTAACACCAGCCTTGACAATGATTTGGAAAGGGATGGAGGAAGGAAGACGAGGTTCTGTCAGTCTGTTCCAATCAAAGGAAAAGACCTCAGTACTTGGAGGGGGTTCTGTAGAAATGCCCCCTAGCTCAGAGGAATCCGATGTAACAAAAAGGACCTGAGCGGTATGAAGTTCACTCTCTAAAGGGAAAGTGGGATCGATCGAATGTGAAATTGAATCGACCACTTGATCAACTAATGGATCATCAACCTGAGTGACATGAGTTTCACTCTCCAATGGAAAAGTGGGATCGACCGTACTTGAAATTAGATCAATCACTTCGTCAGTTGACGGTAGGTTGGGTAAAAGTTTACGGTAACCAGTTGGAAATTCTTGCTGTGGAACAGTAAGATTTTCCAACAATTTTGAGGCTTCATCCATGTGAGGGCAAATGTGAGTTTGATGACTCCCATTGCATAACTTACAAGGAAACCTAACTTTACCCTTTTTCCCAGGAACCTGACTATCACTGGTTGATGGATCAATGGAAAGTTGATGAGATTTTTCTGACCATACTTCTAAAACCATTGGAATACCAGGACAATTAAGAAGGAAGTGGTCACCCTTACAAAGCCTGCAAGGGTATTTGGGTTTACGATGCATGTTGGAGGTTTCCTCAACACAACTAACACTTACAGCCATGGTTGGTTGGTTGACTTCTTTCTTATCTTTCTTCTTCTTCATCTTCCCTTTCTTCTTCTTCTTAGCCACCTGGTTACTAGTGTCAAGGCTTTTACCAAGTGAAGAGGAAGAAATGGAGGAAGAAATATTAGGCGAAGAAGGTAAAGGGTCAACAAAAGGTTGGTGATGTTGAGATGGTGAACTTTGTTGAGGTGGAACAATTGGAGTATTTGGGGCTAATGAAGTTGAGAATAACCATATTGGTAAACCTATTGTAAGTCCAGTTAATGACAAAGTAGCAATATAAGAAGGATCAACATTTTCAAAGCAAGGAAAAGTACTAGGATTATCATTAAGAGGGGTTCCTTGGTTGGTAAATTCCGGAATAGTTGCCATTATATTAAACTTCACTGAATTTTATTAACAATTTAAAACTAAAATTAACAATTCACAATTCACAGTAACAATTAAAATTCAGAATTCACACCTATGGTCTCTAAAAGTAAAAACAAACAAATTAACATGTGCTATCAAATCTAGGAATCAAACTACACACAAACAATAACTTTCCGTACCGAAAACACTAGTTGGTGATGAAATCCAATGTCGTAGAGTTCAATACAGAAATGGCGGTTGGAACAGTTACCCCCGACAACCTGCTTAATGAAATAGACTACCACAAGTTTCTTCACAAAACCATCTCGAGTGAAGATAACCCCCCAGAGAGTCCAAGTAAGTCTAGTCAACTTCTACTCCAGGTACAGTGGGATCTTCCCTCCACCGTCACCTTAGGAAAGAATCCTATAGACTATGACCACTAAGGTTACCAACAGAAGCAAATATACCTGGGGGAACATTCTACGATCCGATACACACGCAAGGGTAGAGAAACAAAGCTCAATCCCCTTGAAGGCTCCTTGACATAATCCAAGGTTTACCAACAAGTGACCCCAGGCTCCTCGACAATGGTCAATCCAAGGTTTACCATATTTAATACATGTATATCTGCTATCGTTCCCAATGAGGAAGGATTGATTACCTCACTAGTTCAGATATGATCTCATGCTTCTCCTTTAAGAGGAGCTTTCCCAGAGCATAGATGTAACAATTGGAATTTATTCCTACCGCAAGATCGACTATCTGTCTGGTTTACAGTCTTGGAGAGTTCACTAAAGACTATTCCAAGACACTAGCCTAAGCTAGATTAGTGGAAAGAGCCCTAAAAATGAAAAAATTACTAGATGAATTTTAATTAAGCGTTGTGTTATTTAGGTTGTTATTACTCAAAAGGATAAATGGATATGAAACTAATGGTGTTATGACCTGACCCAAAACTGAATGCAATCGAATATGATAATGTAATCTTGTCAATTTTATGAATGCTAACTAAAGTAAGGAGAGAGTTTCCATTCACTTCCAACAATGCAAAAAATTGATCATTAAGAGAAAATATAAAAAATTCTCTAATGCACTAATTTCATCAAGAAAAACTAATGCAAATAAATTCCAAAACAGTTTTTATTTTTATTTTTGTGTGTTAAAAACAAACATAAAAATATGTAAATTCAAATCAAAGAACTGATTATCTAACGAGGATTTTCAGAATGAAAACTATGAATTGTAATTATGCACAATTCACTTAATTCTGAAAATGAGAATTCTAATTATGCAAATGTGATCTATGCAAGAGAATTCTCAAACAAAAGATGATTCTAATGTAATCTAAGAACCAATCAAGTGCAAGTCAAGAAAATTGGGTGAGAGTTCCAAAGATCAAAAAATAAAAACACTCAAAGGCGATTAACACTCATACACAAAAGCGAAAAGATGCCAAATTGTGAAAAGACTGAGACAAACCTCCAAGTAATGACCAAAGGAAATCAAATTAAGAATTTCTCAAAAAGAAGACTCAAAACACCCAATTAACTTAATGGATATTAATGAGATGAAGAACTTGCTGAAAGAAACTCATAAACAAGGATTTTTGACAGGACACATGCAGATCTGGGTAGACACTAAAAACTATAAAATAATCTAAACTAAACTGGACGAAAAGATTTTAGGATTTTCAAAAATTTTGACAGGATATACAGGCACCCAGTGAAACTAGGTGCGGTACTGCTCTGTGTAGTAAAGTAACAGTGTGGATAGGTCCGCACTGTAACTCAAACAGAATGTGCGGTCCTCATAAAAACTTCTAAAAAACAAAAAATCAATCCAGGACCTACAAACTACCCAATCCCACACGCATCAACCAAAAACCAGAAACCAAAAATCAAGTTTCTCAAATCAAAGATAAAGGAAAATTAAACAATCAAATCCCTTCCCCAGCGGAGTCGCCAATTTTTTGGCCGAATAAATCATTCTTGCGGACAAGACTGATCTCTCTAGTATCGAATGATATCTAGCAAAAAGTAGCCAAACAAATCTACTTTTCTCTAAACATGTTTCAATTCATAAAGGAAAACTAAGAGGTGTAATAGACCCTACCTCGGTCCAATGCTTGTTTGTGGCAGCTTTGTTTCAATAGCTTCAAGCAATTCCCTTTTAATAACCTGCATACACAAACAAACGCACATCAAATAACACCTGCATAGATACTATAATAAAACATGTTCATTATGAAGATTAAGGAGCTCATAAAATAAACCATTAGAGACAGTTCATTGAGAAAAACAAACTTGATTGTATTAACTTTATGAATAAATGAACCTTACAACCTTTGCCTTGGTGTTGCACAAGCTCTTTCCAGGGTCCAGTAGGAATCTCCTCTACTTTGAAAAGCCTCACTCACTTCCCAAATGAAATGAAAGGTATGTGATCTCTCCTCTCACAATTTCAGAAAGGAAGTCTAATTTCCAGCAGCATTTACCCTCAAGAATCTTCGGCTTTCAACCTCCCTACAACCAGCCCAATGCCTGAATTTATAGTGCAAATGGAGGAAGTTGCAGGTCCACCATTGAAGGGATAAGTTCCTTCTTCAATGGGATAAGCACCTCATATCATGGAGTTAGCTCCCTTAGTTATGGAATGGATGATCCAAGGTGGAGCGGACTTGCTAGCGTAATATTCCTTCTAGAAGCATCCAGAAGTGACCCAAGATGAGTTTTTAAGAATGAACTCACACCTTTTTAACTTTTACAGGGTTTCGCACCCATCACTTAACATACAGAGCAGTCAGGTTCGTAGGGGACATGACCATTGGGTGCGGCACTGCAGGCAATGCTAGGAGAAAGTGCGAAACCAGGATTTAAGATATTTTTAAGGTATTTCTCCCATTTTCAAGGCTTGACATGAAGAGATAAGGCTTAAGACTTACAAAGGAGATATGTATGAGTGGTGATGGACTCACACAAACTGTAGAAAGTGATGGCAACAATTTTTTGTGTAACAAATGCACTGTCTCAACCTAGGCAAACTAAGGGAGAGACTGCACATTGCACAGTCTCAGTAGCCAAGGGAATGGCTTGAGCCATGGAACTATAAAATGTGCAGTTAGGCTAGCCAACTATTGTCATGCATTGCATAGTCCCAGAGGCCAAACATTAAGCTTGAGCCTTGGGCTTGCGAAATGCCCAACTGAGCAAAAAAACTGATGGCCAAGTGAAGGGAAGAAGATCTACCTAGAAAGAGGTTGGAGAAGTGGTAGATCTGAGTGATGGTGTAGGTTAGTGTGTAGATATGACTGAGGAAATATACATTAGTGAAAATTAAGTGTAGAAGATCAACATGAAAAAGGAAAAAAATTCATGCATAGGGAGTCGCTGAAACAACGACCACTAATGGGAAAAAACAAGAAAATTGATGTGACACTTGTAAAAGGTGAAAAACATACTAAACCAACAATTTTACAAGCTAATATAAGCTAAAATTATAGAAACCATGAAAATAAATAAGCACAACAACACTCATAGAAAAAAAATGAAAAAAAGTGACGAAAAAAGAAACAAAAGACGATGAAAGCAAAATTCACCCGAAAAAGCATCGCAAATTCCATCGAAAGCTCCTTGATCTCCTTGGAAAGGATAAAACTCCAAAATCAAATGTACAAATGAGCTCTAGGGGCATCCATTATATAGATTTAGGTTAGTTAATGTTTATTATGTGCATTCCTAAAATCAAGGAAAAGGTGACACTTGGCAAAAATTCCAAAAATCGAAACTTGTGTCATCCTTTGGGAAACTAATTATCCACTCCCTATTTTCTAGGGATTTGTTTTTCTTTTTTCTTTTTTTATTTTTCTCTTTTTTCAAGAAACTAGTCATTCACATTATCAAGAAGGATTGTGCAGTTTCCAACCACTGGGAAACTTCTTAACTTAGTGAATTGCATAGTTTATGAGCTCAAGGAAAGATTTGGGCTGTTTCTAAGCTTAAGGTTAGGTTGTCTACCAAAATTGTGCAGTTTATGAGCTTTCCTATCTGAGTTGCATAGTTTAGATCCTCAAGGTTGGCCTACCTTCCAAGATTGTGTAGTTTTTAGAGGGAAGACCGCAAATGATGCAAAGTCAAGTCAAGAGATAGCTTGTGTCTGAAAGATATCAAACCGAGATTAACTCATCACAAGCACAACATGAAAATATAAGTCTTGATCATAGCATGAATACTTGACGTCGGTAACTGATAAGTTCTTGTGGACAAAAGGGAGGCTCCAAAATCAAATCATGGGAAAAATTTTGGAGGGTGGTTGTAGCAGCTACAACAGGAAGAAAGGCGAAAAAGTCTTAGACCTCAAAGTTCTAATATGGCATTGATGGTGAAAGGAAAACAATCTTCCAAAGGAAAGCCATGCGAAGGAAGTAAAGGAGGAGAGCCACTACATGGAAAACCATCATATGGAAAGCCACCATTTGCAAAGATAAAATAAGGTAATATTGATTTTTTGTAGCATCAAAAGGTATTCCCGCATGTCAAAGAGGTCTAAGTCGGCCTAAGAAAATTAAATTAAAATTTTATGTTTGGAGTACAAGTCGACCTAGGAAAGAAATTCATCCTAGCCAAGTGAACGGGTGGGTCCCTTTGCTTATTTTAGCCCATTCGATGAGTATAAATATATGATGTGACATTTTTTTTCATCACCAACTAATTAAGTTTCTTCTTCATTTTTCTAAGGTCTCTTGGATAGTCAAATGAAGGGAAAGGAGGACTATTTCCATTTGGAAGAGGGAATCGAGGAGTTGAGTATGAAGGAGGCCAATTTATATGTTGCAGGGATGCAGGGTCTGATGGAGGCATTTGACCAGTTTAACTAAAGAGTCATAAGTGATTTAACCAAGGTTGACTAGTATGAGTTTGATCGATTTTTATTGGACATTAACTTGGATTATTGGCACATATTTCTAGACAAACTATTGATTTGTAAACCTTGTTGAAGAAAAATTTCTCCATAAGAAAAGTTGTTGGGTTTTCTCCCAAGGATGGATTTCCTAGGGAAAAAATATTATCTCTATTTTGCATGGTTATCTTTCTATGATCTGTATTAGTTATGTTGCATTTATTGTTGATATTTTCTATGTATGATTTCTCAATGATATCAGTGGCATGAGAGAATTAACTAAAGATCATTAGGTAGAAATTATTAGATCAGAAAATAGTATTTTATCATTCTCTTGTAAAAAATATCAACATGGTATCAGAGCCTTGTTAAAGAGAAGCCTTTAAAGTTAGCCTAAGGGATAAGTATATAGGCATGTTGAGGATTTGGATGAGTTTATCATTGTAGAGTCTATGTGAATGAGTAAAAAAACCCAAGTTAATCATTGTAGGAGGCTTTGTGAAGGAGTAAAGGAGGTTTCATTGTTGTTATGTGAACTTGTGCAAGAGATATGCTATCATAGATCTATCTGTTGGTCTATACTCGTATGGAAAGATAGAAACAAAGGAGGGTAGTGTAATTTACAGGGTGATTCAAAGGTTGTTTCATATTCCTTTTCCAAGAGGTTTAGGTTCTGTTTTTCCTGGTTCCATTATTGAGCCCTTCATAGGAAAACTTGTAGCTCTCATTCGTATAACTATTGAGCATGTTCAAAGTCTATATGTGATTTTAAAATGATGGTTCATGTAGACAAGAGGTTGTTCATCATCATGACAAGTTAACAATTGTTGTGTTAAATATCTACATAGTCATTCTCTCCTTGAGACAAATATAGATGGTAATTTTCATGTTTGGACTATAACATATCTAGATGGTTCTATTATAAAATAAAAATAAAAACAAAATGGATGATGTTATTCTAGAGCCAGAGAGAGCTGAAAAAAAGTCCTTGTGTCTATTCTTTCAAGCACTATTACCACTAGTTGTGATGTTTGGTTCATGGATAGTGGTGTTTCTAAGAACATGACATGTTTTCGAGACTCTCTTACAGATTTGTTAGGGAGGAAGTTGGCAATTCCTTACAATCCTCATATTAAGGGATAAGTACTTAATATTTTGTTTTCTTCCATGATTATATTAATACTTTTATTTTTTAGAGAAACTCGTGTTCTTGTAGTTTTACTAGAATGCGATTTTTTTCCTTCCATGGCCTCCTCAATGGAGTTCGTAGAAAGAAAGAATCGATCCATTATGGAGACTACCAAAGGAAATTATTCATGCACCAGATGGTAGCATAAATAAGTACCAAGCGAGGTTTTTGACAAGAGGGTTCTTCTAGAAAGAGGGAGTGGACTATGAGAATATTTTTTCTCCAGTTGTTGGATGGTCAAATTCATGGGCTCGAGCATAGACTCGATAAGAGTGATAGATGTTTGAGAGGGAGGATTGTATATATTGTCAGGACATACAAGACCATGCTAGATGATAGAAGAGCTTCTTTTTCTAGAAAAAGAATGGTTTGGTAGAGTGGAAGGAGAAGCCTTCCAAGAGAATGTCATGGGTTGATATTGTCATACAATATGTTCAAAGATGGGAGGTCTATAAGAGTTATATTCCTTCTATGAGGATATCATTTCAAATAGAAGAGTGTGCTTCAGTTACAGATGGAGGAGAAGTGAGAGAAGGAGTTGGTTATGTGACAAAGGGGGAAAATTGAATTACCATAAATGGATCTACTTCAGTTTTAGAAGGAGTTAGCCTCAGAGTTTGAAGATGAAGGATCTTGGCTTGATACATTATGTATTGGAATTAAAGGTGTGGCAGAGACCTAATGCGATATTCCTTAGACAAAGGAAGTACGTTTTCCATATTTTGAGGAGATTTGGTATGATAGATCGCAGGTCCATGACTGCACCTATGGTGACTAATATGACGAAGATGAGTGATTCCTCTTCATATTTAGATTTGGTGGATCACACAATGTATAAGCAGTTGATTGGATCCTTGTTGTTTACTTTGTAATGAGAACCCTTAGACATTTTATGGTTGAGCCAGGGCATGTACATTAGGTTGTAGCAAAGCATGTGTTGAAGTACCTATCTGGTATAGTTGAATATGGTTTGAGATATGTCTTAGGTGGTGAAGTGAAGTTGCAGGGTGTTGGCTTGATGGGGCCTGACCCAGGTTCATAAGTGTTTTAGCCAAACAAATCCTACACTACCGGCCCTTTTGGCAACAATCCACAGAGCGCGGGCTGAAGTCTCACTCGAGGTAGTATGGGAGGGTACTGGAACTAGGTTTCCACACCCTAGGGATGTCTTGATGAGGACTAAAAGGGTCATGAACTGCTCTGTGCACTCACGCTACTCTACACAGTTATCTGGCCTTCGTGTAGCTCAGTGACGAGACACTTCTTAGATTCTAATTATTAATGTGTTTATTATAGATCAGATATAATTCTTAATGTCTTTAATCAAGCATTCAATAGTTATAGCCAGCGCACACAACCATAAACCTTACAGATATACATAAACTCAGAACATAAGCATAAACATATAGATCTGCAACCAAATGCACAATAATTCAGAAACACTTATCTTTATTACTCTTATGCCTAGTACAACCCTATTCCACCCTGCACACTTAGCTACAGGGGTCCGCGCACACAATTGCGGACTCTACCAAGCCTCTGCACACATAGCTGCAAAGCCTGCACTATCTACTACCAACCATGACACGGACTTACAGACTCAAAGTGAACAACCCATTACACTTCAGCTATGATCAAGAATTACCAAAAGACTGACTTCTAAACCTAGAGCCCTGCTCTATTTATACATTCCCATGGTTCGCGGACCATGGGCAAGCCGATTCGCTCTTTATTATTTTACATTATTTTTGAGCAGACAACCCTTTGAATTGACCTATTATAATTCGCACTCCGCTCACTTCACGGAACCTTTACCATACTTTTACCCAAATTTGTGGGCTTTAAGCCCCAAAACCATTATGTGGGGGATCCGCTACCCAACAGGCCCCCAACACAATCATCATGACTCGTCCCGAGTCACTGGACTGGTGTGGTGATCTTCATGCAGAGGTCATCCAGGAACTTCTGCTCTTTCCTTCTGCCATCTATTGTACTCGTTGTGCACGAGCCTCTGATGCGTCATTATCAGTTTCACTTGCTGGTTCATATACGGCTTGCATTTGTGCTAGCTTTCCCTCGTTGTTGGCAGTGACCACAAATTCCTCATCAAGCCAAGGCTGGATGCATTCTTTAAGCACTGCTTCTTTTTGGTGAGTGTCATCGACTTATACCTTCAGAGCCTAGGCCTCCCTCATCTTAGCCAATCGCTGAGTAATCAAAACCATCTACACGGTCCCCCGGATATTATCATAGGATTGCTGTAATTCCCGTGCTTCGGTTTTTAACCGCTATAATGTTGGGTCTTCCTGTAGTGAAGTGACTATGATAAATGACTGATCTAACAAGTTGGTGCACTTCTGTATGGCACATACTATTGCTTCCCGCCCGGATTGGATGGCGCATTGCCACTGCACTCTAACCTCTGGTGTCGTAGAAGGTTGCACCTTGAGTCTCAATTCTACAATCTACAAGCTGAGGTCCAACTGGATTCTCGCTACTTCCTCCTTCGCTTTGTGGAAACCACTAGCCAACTTGTGGATCCATATGCCTACAGGAAAATCTGCTGCAATCTCTAACTCAAGGGCACGACAATACGCTTTGTCAACAATTTTCTCCAACTGTTGATTCTATTCCACTGCTTCATCACATTGGAGGCTCAACTGCTCGATGTTAATTCATTACTCACTGAGCATTTGTATTTCACGTCCTTCCTGAGTGCGGAGCTCTGTCGTTGCACCATCCTATAGCTGGTATAATATTTTGCGTGGGAGGGCAACTAAGTTTAATCTAAGTCCTGTGAGCTGATCTACCACAGCTCTGTCCTTCACATTGTCCACTGTCAATGCTCTTGCTGGAAGTGCGATAGTATTAGCCATTTTGGCCGCAGCAGCTGCTCAGTTGCTGACATACCCATAGCTCCATGGGCAGCTACCACTTCTGGCTGTGGGGGCCATGCTTTAAATTTGTGCAGTTGCGTCTTAAGAGCCCCCAACACATTCTATTACTTTGTCATTACCTCATCAAGTGCCTCCCTGGTGGCTTCGCGAACTATATCCCCATTGTCATATAAGTCACCCTTGGTTAGTGTAATAGGCTCTCTATCCAACTTAGACACCTTGGTCTTCTTTCGTGACCTTGACCATTCTGTTGTGCATGGTCATTTTAAGGGTGAACAAGTGTTGCTTGGCTCCACACCTTCTGTCACATTATCCATTTCCTGGTCACATTCGGACCTCTTTTGTCCTCTATTGTAGCAGCCCCTCCTGCTGTCGTCTTGTCTGTGGTAGCTTTCGCTGCCTCCCGAGATGCTTGTACTTCCTTAGCGAGCTATTCATTATGCTTCTGCTGTGCTAGAAACTTGGCGGTAGCCTTCTATTTTTGGATCATGGTCTCATTGTGCCCTACCGCATCTGGTCCATACCACTCTGGTGGCCAAGTATTGAGCATTGCAAAAACAGTGTCATCAATGGCGATGAAGGGAATCATGGTCCATGTCTGCTATGGATCCTTTCGTGCCCAAACATACACATGGTGCATCTCCGCCTTAAAGTCGGCAATTTTTTTCACACTGTCATATGCCTCGGCAGATAAGCAGGGTTACTGGTTGATCCACTATCGTATGTTTGCATCCATTAGTATCCAGAAAATATTGACTTCTCGGATTCTTGTGGCATCTTTCGTCACCCATAGCGACATGTATTTTGCTGCCTCTAGCCAATCCTGGTCCAGGGGAGGAAATTGACTATCCTCGGGCAATTCACCTATAACCAATAGGATGGATAAGAGAAACCATGCATAGTGGAAGGTCTTACCCTGCTCCTGGGCCTCCTTGTAGTTTGTCAAGAATTCATTACAGAGGACCTGCACCCAATTGATTCGTACCCCTTCTACGCATTGCTCAGCTAACACGATGACCATTGTTGGTACCTCACTGCCTCGGCATTTTCTCATGACCTTTCTTGCCAGCAACTAGGTAGCAATGTGAACCCCTTTGTCGTGAATACTAGTAATAAGATACCCTCTCTGCTTTTTCCCAACTTATAATTCTTTTTCATGGCTTCTGCAATCGTCAAGTCGCCACTTGTGCTAACTATTTCCACGGGGTCCCTTCCTTCATAGGGAAGCCAAGAGATCCTATGAATGAGCTCCACCATGATGGGATGGGTTTTTCTAGCCATAAGTACCCATTTTGCACCAGGCAGAGCGGTTGCCCAATGACCAATATCATGATTGGGGCCCGATGAAAATGTGGAATTAATAGGAGGTGGAGTAGCCCAGCCTCCTCCACCCCTATGTAGCCATTTCTATGGCTATAGTTTTGTAACGTCTCCCTTCATGCTTTGTTCCATCAGCTCGCTAGTTTCCAAATGGGGAAACTTCTCAGTATCTACAAGATCCCAGTCTTCAAATTTCATAGTGGGAATGTGGCCAATCGCCATTTCTTCGAACAAAACCCCGTTGGGGAGGGACGAGGTTATAAGTGTGCTTTTAATGACATCCAAATCTTTAGGTACCTTGAACCTCCCTTTTCATGGATAGACATACTTAGGCCATTTTGTTGGAGCCCATACTGGCTGGATATCTTCTTCCATCTCTTTCGCTGGTTCCATCTCTTCGACAAAGGTCAGAGGATCCTCTTCCTCATCATCGCTCTCAATAGCAACCATTTTTCCCTTTTCTTCCATCGACAGTTTGCCGAATCACAGATTTCGCAGAGACATCCGAACCAATCCTACTACTTGTGGGTCCTTATTGGTCCGCGGCGTCCCGGTTGAGTTAGGGATCTTAGCTATACCTCCTTCCTATGGCGTAGGGTTTTGTGTAACGTCCTTGGTTATGGATATCATCCTAATTAGGGACTCTTGCATATCCTTTGATAATGCTTGAAACCATGGACTTTCTCTCACGACTACCTGATTCATCATGCTCCTGGCTACTTGATAACGGAACGACTTAATATGCAAATTGCCAAGGGTTGTTTGGTGACAGGCCACCTATGCTTTATATGCCTCTTTGAATTCAAATTTGACCGTTCCCCACTTTCATGGCTCATTAATGTGATTTTGGAGGTAGATTCATTCAACCCTATGTCTTAATTACCCACCATCCACTCCTCGATGTCTTAAAATGGGACATCTTGTCATGAACAGTATCTGCAACAGTCACCTTCCATCCTCCCTACATGATAGTGCAGTCTCTTGTACACAGACATGTTCTGTGCTTCATACTGATTTTGTGCGCCACGTTTGAGTCGTGCAACCCCCTTACAGACTCCTTTATAGTCTTGCGCCCTCTTCCAACTGCATGGAGTGCTAAGGCTGGGCCTCCTACAGATAGTCAAGTGATCGCACCCTTGGTGCGGGAGTTCAATTTTCTTGCTATCCCAGGCTACGGGCACCTTTCTAGTACCTTTGTATCTAGTAGCCCCTCGTGCTCTGCTGTATATGGTACACTCCCCCGTTGGTGTGGTTGCAACCATGATAGTAGGGTCACAACTCATTCTAGTACTGTAGTAGGGCTGGCTAGGTCTGGTCCCCTTATTCTTAGATTTGCGCGACCCACTTGTGTGACTCTGATTTTCATTTTGCTAATTTCTTCATCTAGCATCACGCTTTTCCTCCTCATCCGTCCCCATTCTTCATCAAGTTCACGAAGTTGCAAGCTGTCACATCGAATAGCTTCCTGCAACCGCCGAATTCCTTTGCCTAGGTACTTGTGGTCAGTCTGCACTATAGGGGCGGTAGTCAGGGAAAATTTCTCTACCTTCCTAGATTCATCATGTCTGATCGCGAATAGGGCCATCTTCACACACCCCATTTTGTTTATGGTCCTATAGGCCTAGTGAACCCCTGGTACGCGTAGATTTAGTTGGGGTGGTGGTTGCATAGCATAAGGTTGCATCCTTCATCATAGGTGGATGCCCAAACTGCTTCCCCTTGGCTTTCCAGGTCGTATTTGACACTGAGGGCCTCCAACCTGTACATGCAACCACCTTCTACATTCACACCCATTCCACCTAATCTTCCTAGGTGTACCCCACCCTTGCGTAGTTGTCATGCGCAACGCCCCTTTTTGTGCACCATGCTGCTTCTGCTCCCTGACTAGAGTTCCATAGTGGTCCACGAATTCCTCCCCTTTGTTGCACCATCATCAGCTGGCAGTTTCCTTACTTCAGTTGTCACACATCGTACTGATATAACTGTCATATTACAATTTAGCATTGTTACTTCATGCAATCAGTTCTGCCATCACTCTATCTCTTCATCTAAATCCAATGTGGAGGGACTTTCGTGGCCCCATGAGATTCTCCTGTCCACTGTTAGATTCACCTGATCCTGGTCTTGCACTGTTATTTAGTAGATGCATTCTAGTTCATCATCACTGTCGTCATCGTGCATAAGTTCAGTGTAGTGTGCTCTTTCGGCTGTGTCCAATGGACCTATTACACGGAGCGACTTTTTTTCGAATATCATCTTCCATCTTTTTAATTTGATGACCCTATTCATGTCCATGGCCCAGTCTATTCCTAGCAACGCGGGGTACAGATTATTGTCATCAACAATTTCTATTACCTCAAAGTCCATCTGCGTACTTACGCATTCAATGTCCACTGTCACCCCTTGCAACCTACCCATTGGTAAGATCTTTTGTTGGTTGGCCATTCATAATTGAATAGGAGACCACTGCAGCGCATACCTATCCATGCATTCCCACATCTGTTTTGGTAATACATTCGCATCTGACCCCAAATCCAGGATGACCTAATCCATCTCATACTCACCAATTTGCATCATCAACCACATTTGTCTTCTGGTATGGAAAGCTTTCTTTCCAATTTTTCGGACCATGCATGGCTCTCCTGACCTTGAGCACCTAGTGATCAGCTCTTGTAGTCCCTTAACTACCTTATTATCACATAGCAGCTCCATACATGTGTTTAAAAAGGTAGTAAGTATAGAAGGATCCATTCCCAACTCAAGTTAATCCTTACTACCTGAAGTAGAGGCCTTTGTGAAGCTCTTCTTAGTTTCCTTAAATTTTTCCTTCACTTGTTCATCTCAGACCTAGGTTACCTTGTAAGAGCCTCGCAAATCTTCGAATCTTCTCTGGGTTGTTCCTTCTTATCTTCCCCTGTAGTTGTGTCACTTTTGAGTACCATGTTTACGCTAGGGTCCTCTTCACACAGTTTGAACCTCATCATTTGGATGTTTTTAGTTGGAGTAGGTTCTAGTACCCTTTTCTCATGCATTTGGGAAATTAGCGTCGGGCAATCTACCATTTCATGATAAAACTGCTCACAATACGGACAAGATATTCTCGTCAGGTTGGTACAATCGTGAGCATAGTTCCCTGGCCCCTCGAAATTATAATAGATCAAGTATCTACACCCTCATCTAGGTCCCAATCCTCCTCTTCCTCATCCATGTCTTTAGAACCCACCACATGCCCCTGCAGCATCAAAACTTCATGTTTAGCCTACATTCGATAGGCTTGGGTCCTATCCATCATTAGCTCATAGCTCTGACAAATTCGCTCATCATGACCCACTGATCTACAGAAGTTACAGTACAGTTGCTCTGGAGTTTGGGTATACTTCTGCAATAGGTGACAGTTGTCTATCACGTGCTTTCCTCCTACTTGACAAATCACGCACCAGAGTTTGGGTGCCACACTTGGCCCTACTTGTACCTCCAGTCTCAAAGGCATCGGTCCCCCTCCCACCACATAGTTCATGAATATAGGGAATTGATCCTTGTCATGACCCTCACCTTTACATTTGATACACCACACTTCTTCATGCGCCTCTAGTCGGGGCACCCTATCTTGCTTCAGGCTTTGCATCTCCAAGCATAGGTTCTGTATTTGTGCGTGGATCTATTGAAATCCCAACCTAGGATCTTGTATCAGGGTTGCATGCAACCTCATCGCTATCTCTAATGCTTCAATCTGGGTTGAGATCTTTTGTTGTGACAACGTCGTCCTTAGATGTGATGTCAAAGATACCACAAACCACATGTAGTGTTTCGCATCCATTAGTGTCATGTTAGATTTTCGGATCGTGCTCTTTAAGGGCTGATCTAGATCCCATGGAGTCTCACCTAGAAGAATCACAATTTCCTTAAATTTGATGATTGACTAAGTTTCTGATTTCGGTTGGCTAAACTCTTTGTTCAATGCATCCTGAATCTATGCTATTCTGGGATTTGGATGATTACTAGAGTGCTTAATATACCACGTCAACGTGCGATCCTGCAGCGCGCTCACTAAAGTAGCCTTTTTAATGTTATCATTCAGAACGCCTTGGGCTTCCCATACTAGCTTTACCATGAACCATAACTAGTCTGGTTCCTCATTTCCTATGCCTCTAAATACGGACAACTTGATCACGCTCGCCATTCCAACCCTTGGAGGTGGTGGAGGAGGGGTAGGTGAAGATGGGGCTGATGTAGGTGAAGTGGGTGATGGCGTGGATGGAGGTGGTAAGTATGGAATGCATTGCTTTATCAACCGGACCGCACTTCTCGGAGAGAACCCAGTGAGCTCTTCCTCTCTTTCTCGTGAACATGAGATCAGAGGGTTGTTCTCTAATCCTTCGATCCCTTGGTAGCCTTTTCTGCTCCGCGTTACCCCAAACATTAATGGATTCACATAACCTGTTTTTCACATAACAACATTTTAATCCAAGTATTCAACGATTTGATGTACTTACCCCACGGTCCCTTGCAAAAATGTCTTTCTGCTTTGTTGTAGCTCACCGTTGTATCTATCATGAACTTAGTGATAAACCTTCCTATTATTTGATCTAGCCAATGATCTACTGCTCGTGCGATTTTATCTTCAAATGTCTTTAGCCTACACACCAACTCTAGGTTCAACATAATGGGTTGTTTAGGTCTACACCTTAGCTGACTGTCAGCTAGCCTCGCGATCCACTCATACATTTCTTTCGAGAAGGACGCAAAGAAGATCTCGTGGATTTTTGTGTATATGTAGCAATCCACCCACCTCTTCTCAGATATCGGTGGAGTTCTGTTTTCCTAAACCATGAACTCGTGAAGCTTCTAATCCAACCAATCTTCAATCTCTTTCTTCGTAGGGTTCCAGTGTTCCAACATCAGACATCCCTTAGGCAGATCCCGGTCCCGACAATGGAACCATTTGTTGGCTTGATGGGGCCTGACCCAAGTTCAGAAGTGTTTTAGCCAAACAAATCCTGCACTACTGGCCCTTTTGGCAACAATCTGTGGAGCACAGACTGAAGTCTCACCCGAGGTAGTATGGGAGGGTGTTGGAACCAGGTTTCCGCACCCTAGGGATGTCTTGATGAGGACTGGAAGGGTCACGAACCGCTCTGTGCACTCGCACTACTCTACATAGCTATCTGGCATTTGCATAGCTCGGTGACAAGGCACTTCTTAGATTCTAATTATTAATGTGTTTATTATAGATCAGATCTAATTCTTAATGTCTTTAATCAAGAATTCAACAGTTATAGCCAGTACGCACAACCATAAACCTTACAGATATGTATAAACTTAGAACATAAGCATAAACATATAGATCTGCGACCAAATGTACAATAATTCAGAAACACTTATCTTTATTACTCTTATGCCTAGTACAACCCTATTCTACCCTGTGCACTCAGCTATAGGGGTCCGTGCACACTTCTGCGGACTCTACGAGGCCTCTACGCACACAGCCGCAGAGCCTACACTATCTACTACCAACCATGACACAGACTTACAGACTTAGAGCAAACAACCCATTACACTTCAGATCTGATCAAGAATTACCAAAATACTAACTTCTAAACCTAGAGCCGTACTCTATTTATACATTCCCATGGTTTGCAGACCATGGGTAGGCTGATTCACTCTCTATTACTTTACATTATTGTCAAGTGGACAACCCTTTGACTTGACCTATTATAATTCATGTTCCACACACTTCGTGGAACCTTTACCATACTTTTACCCAAAATTGCAGGCTTTAAGCCCCAAAACCATTACGCGGGGGATCCGCTACCCAACACAGCGATATACTAATTCAAATTGGGCCAAGAGTGTAGAGGACATAAAGAGCTCCTTGGGGTGCTACTTTAGCTTGGGATCAACTATGATATCTTGGTTTAGTAGGAGATAGACTTTTGTTGCACTCAGTATAGTAGAGGCAGAGTATATTGTATCCGTTGCTACAAGTTAGGAAGTAGAGTGGCTTTGGAAGCTATTTGTAGGGCTATTTGATCAAGTTGAAGAACATTGAGATCAAATATAACTTCACATGAGATATGGTGTAGAAGGGAGTAGGTTAGCTCAATTACATATCCACCGAAGAGAAAATTGTGGACATTCTCACCAAGCCTTTGTCTAGAGTAAAGTTAGTATAGTTTAGAGACAAGCTTGGTGTGATGCAGAATGTCTCCCTCGCTAAGATGGAATGTTGATATATTTTCAAGATCAGGATGACCATCTCTTGAGAAGCTAGAAGGACTTGGTTGGGTCATGCTGATTTGACTACGATAGATGGATACATTCACCTAAGAAGCCAAAAGGACTTGGGTGGGTCATGTTGATTTGACCAGAGGTGAATGACCCAAGGAAACTACAAGATTGGATAGATTTTCTCCTGAAAATCCAAAAGGACTTGGCTAGGTCATGTTGTTTTGACCAAGAAAATATAGATGAAATTTACCTGAGAAGGCATAAAGGAATTTGGTTGGGCCATGTGGATTTGGCCAAGGTTGAATGGTTTAAGGGCAGAGCCTCTCCTGAGAAGCCAAATTAAATTGGTTGGGTCATGTTGATTTGACCAAAGGAGATTGATATATTTACGTGAGAATCCATGAAGGATTTTGGTTTAGCCATGTAGATTTAGCCAAGGGTAAATTGCCAAGGATACTTATATTTCCTACTCTAGGATAGAGTGATATATAAACGTGCATACATCAGCATTGGAAGCTCATGAACTTTTCTTAAGTAAGGAGAAATTTCATCTAAGAATAAATTTGTTTGCAGCTAAGGAGAATACCTCCCTTGCTAACAAGGAGTGTTGAAGTAGCACCAAGAGGTATTCCCATATTCCAAAGAGGTCTCCAAGTCAGCCTAATAAAATTAAATTAAAATTTTCTTTATGGAGTGCAAGTTGGAATAGCAAATAAAGTTGGCCTAGCCAAGTGAAGGGGTGTCCCTTTGCTTATTTTATCCCATTTGATGATTATAAATAAATGATGTGACATTTCATTTTCATCACCAACCAAGTAAGTTTCTTCTTCATTTTTCTGAGGTCTCTTGAATAGATAAACAAAGAGCAAAGAGGACAATTTATGTGTGGAAGAGGGTAGCAAGGAGCTGAGTATGAAGGAAGCTAAGTTACAGGCCATAGGACCGTAGGATATAGGTTGTAGGGATGCAGGGGGAACACGGGCCATAGGGATTGTCGCATGAGTTTGACCAATCTAACCATAGAGTTCAGAATTAATTTGACGAGGGTTGACTAGTATGAGTTTGACCAGGTTTGACTATAAATTAACTTGGATTATTGGCACAAATTTCTAGATAAACTGTTGATTTGTAACCCTTGTTGAAGAATAATTTCTCCTAAAGAAAAGTTATTGGGTTTTCTTCCAAGGTTGGGTTTCCCAATGCAAAAATATTATCTCTATTGTGCATGGTTGTCTTTCTATGATATTTACTATTTCCACTGCATTTACTGTTGATATTTTTTGCAAGTAATTTCTCAATGATATTAATGCCATGAGATAAATTGATTGAGGATCATTAATTAGTAATTATCATATTAGAAAACAGTATTATATTATTCTCTTGTAGAGAACTAAATAGGTATGACACCTCTAAAGTTTGATGTTATAGTTAAATTTCATTATTGTTGTAAGTTTGGACTTTATCCTAGAGGTTTCATGAAAAGGAAGCATCATGAGTCTAAACATAGAAACAGAAGGAACATTAGTCATGTTGTTAATGGAATAGAAGAGATGGATATTGAATTCAAAAACCATAGATTGTTTATTTAAGATGTTGCTCTATTTTCTAAAATAGATGATTCAAATACATGGTTTGTTGATTCTAGATCCTCCATCCATTAATCTTGTACTTAACATTGGTTTGAGATTTTCATGAAACTAATAATGGTGCAAATATATATCTTAGGGATGACTGTTCGCACCAAATTAAAGGGTATAGTGATGTATCTATGAAATTACCAAATGGTTGTGTTAAATAGATTCTCAATGTGATATATGTGCCTAGTATTAAGAAGAATCCAATCTCAACTTCTACCATATGTTGGAAACTAGATCACTACTAAGGAGTGGGGGTGAATTAGTAGTGAAGGCGCTTATAAAATTTTCTCAAAATTATTACTCTTTAACCATGCATAAATTGAAACACATAAATAGAGATCGGATAATAAAGAATAAAAATGAAACCCATTCAAAACATGGGACATAAGTATATCTGGTGGAAAACCCTCTCCAGGGAAAAGAACACCAGTGGCTACTATGCTGCTCAAATATTTATTATGCTAAGAAATTTCTTTTAAATAGAAATTCAATTGGCTAAAATCAAATGGATATATCTTTCCCATGCATATCTATAGACTACCATCTGTTGAAAGCCACCATAACCAATCATCCTCCCCTAGTTACTCCTGAACTATCAATCGACTCTACAGACTCCTATATATTGGAAGCCACCATGACCGAGCCTTTCCAAGTTTCTTATGAACTATCAAACTACCATTATATTTTCTTAATTTTGTGGAACAACCTGTGAACAGTTTTGAAACCAACGTTTCAAACTAGCTTAGTGAGTCCATCATCAAGGCAATGAGATTTGTATTTGAGAAGAGAGAGCATGAAATTGCAGAGCATTATTAATAGTTATTGAATAAGATTTTTGGTGTCATAGTTATTGAATAAGATTTTTGGTGTCTTCTTCTGTAGTCGGCTTACAAATGATTAATTTAATTAATAATAATTTTATTTGTTATTTGTTATTATTATTTATTTAGGAATTTAGACTTCTGTGATCCATAATCTTGTTAAGAGAATAATTTCGGCAAAACCACATAAAAAACCATTTTTTGACGCATTTCGAACCAACCAGTGTGGTTCATCGTCAGGACAAGTTGAAGATCAATCTGAGCGATGCAATAAATAGGGACAGCAGGCTATTCCAACAGCTATTTTGACAAGTAACGGTTAATGGACCTCTAACAGCTATATATTCATAATTAACATTATTCATATATCTATTAATAAAATTCATTATTTAATTTAAATATTTAAAAAATCAGATATTATTTCTAAATAAAGAACCTAATCTAATTACCATTTTTGTTAATTATTAATAATAATATCAAAATATGCCCTTATATAGGGATAAAAATGGTAAAAAATACTATTATCTCCCATTAACTTATTATTACCATACCATTACCCCTATATAATACCACTAATAAATATTATCTAAAAAGTCTAATTTACCATAATATATATATAATTAAATGGTAAATATTCCTCTATCTACCCATTTAACCAAATTCTTATTTATACTATTATAAATAATATAAATATAATATTATTAATTTCTACTATTAATGTGAATATTATTATCTAAAAAGTCTAATACATATAATTAAATGGAAAATATTCCTCTATCTACCCATTTAACCAAATTCTTATTTATACTATTATAAATAATATAAATATAATATTATTAATTTCTACTATTAATGTGAATATTTTATTATTACAATATTAATATATTTTGTTTACCATTACCCTCATATAATCATGTTATTATTAATAATTATTTATTTGAATAAAAAATTTTAATGGTGATTCTCATTATTATTTAATGGTGAGTCTCTGCGATAAATTGAAGCGCTAGATTGGTGTTAAATTTTTTTTTTTAAGGAACATTTACCATTTTATTCTTATAGTAATACTCCTCCTAACAAAAGGGTTAACTCTAATATGATTAAGATTTTTACGTATTAAGGAAAATATATATGAATAGGATTTAATGAGATTAAGGTATATGAATTAAATAAATAATAATGAGAATCACCATTAAAAAAATTTATTCAAATAAATAATTATTAATAATAACATATGATTATATAAGGGTAATGGTAAACAAAATATATTAACATTGCAATAATAATGCTCACGTTAATAAATAATATTATACTTATATTATTTATAATGGTATAAATAAGAATTTGGTTAAA
>APFE030418819.1:0-22510 GCA_000404065.3 Pinus taeda
AACAAACAAACTAAAGCTATTCAAGTTTTCCTCCACATTCTTGTATGTTTGATGATATATGCATTTGTGTGGTCAATATATATCTGGGCCTATATTGTTTATGATTGTAGATATCTGTACTTTGAAGGTATTATGATGCTTTGACTTTATAGGTACTCTTTGAAGTGGAGTAATCAAGGAAGGAGTGGCAAAGATCTGTCAAAGGGGAGAAGGAACAAGCGAAATATTGAGGTTGGTATTCTTTGCTCCTCTCCTATCTACTTCTCATAAAGGAAAACGAAAGTAACTTTAGTTTGTTTGTTTCTAAGATAGCTACCTGTCTTAGTGGGACTAGCAGCTCTGCATGGACACTAGATTTCCCGATAACAGTATTGTGACATCCACCCATGGTATTCATTCACACATGGAATTGACCCGTGGTATTGTAACTAAAAAATACTATAAGTAACAAGTCACATTTTGTTAGAGGACAAATTGTCCACCACAATGTAGTCCTTACAGTTATTATCTATTTTAATAAAAAAAATTCTTTGTGGTTTTGTTTATTGGACATTCTACTCTTTTTCTTCTAGCAATTTCAATTTTCTAGATCTTGGGGGCCTCCCCCCAAAGGTCCATTTCAATCTTTAAGATCTTGAGGGTCTCCCCCCAAGATCCAGATCAAAATGTGATCTAAAATAAGAGTGTAATCTGATTGTTTGAAGTTGGTTAATAGTTCCGTTCTAGTTTCGTATATTATGGGAAACTAGAAATGTGTGAGGAAGGTTATGGCTAAGGTGTTCAAATCATGGAATGAAGCTTTGGGTAACTCAATATGCCATTTAGCAGCAAAAACCGTAAGAATTATTTGGAAAAGGAAAAGTCGAATAGAATCATCATTAAGGGAGTTCGATGAACACCATAGATGGTACGTCATGACATGCATCGACAGGTATTCTCTTGGATTCCCATTGAATTTAGGGATATCACAAGGCAATTTAGTAGGAATAATCGGCCACCAAGGTGAATGAGAGATGGGATCATTGGTGAGTCGAGTCAAATATGGCAACTCGAGAGTGGCCACAAAAGGAAACTTATGATTAAACTCCAATGGAGGATGACCTAGATATGAAGGAATATCATGGGCAACAGGCACTTGCATTCCTAGATAAGGAGGGTTCTGGTAATAAGGAACCTAGTCACCAGAATAAGAAGGGTTTTGATAACTAGAATACAAGTGCCCTTGTTAACTAGCCCCAGGGTAACCATGAATTTGTTGGCCTTGAAAAGGCACCTGAGAAATACCCTGATAAGGTATATACTATTTCTCGATGGAAATTTGCATTGTCCCATGATAAAGAGGGTTCGATTGATTTTGTGCCATGTCGTACATAGTTTGTCCTACTAGAATTTCAGGAATACCTTATGAAAGTGATTGAGATTTTAAAGGAACTTGTAAAGGCTGAGTAAGTGGGACTTGAGAGGTACCAGATACTGAAGGAATAAGTTGATATGAGATCACATCCTATACAGGTTGACTTAAATGAATCTGAGCTTGTTGAGGTAAAAATTGAGGAATAGGAACTTGAGATGAATATGGAACATGTTGGGGAACAAACAATGAACCCAACATCGAACCAGGTTGAATGGGAAAAGTAGGCTACCAAACACTAGCAACCATCCTAGGATAAGGAGGACTATAATAAGGCTGGTTCCCAATTTGAGGTATATCAACAATAGGTTCCCCCCCAGCTAAAGGGGGAGGGTATGATGGAGGAAATTCCCCCCCATGTGGAGGGGACCCAACATAACGATAGTTAGGTTGTTGAAGAAGACCTTGCCCACTAACATAAGGGCCAACTTGTTGTTCAACTATCGGCATAGGAGGAGGAGAAGGAGTAGGCTAAGAAACACTCATAAGAAAAGCAGCAGATGGAATTCCTAAAGTGGAAGACATAGGGGATGCCCATGGACTGGAACATACACCAGAGAAGGTACCAGATAAAGAATGATAAATTGGTGGGACAAATGGGCTACCATACAGATGTGCCTCTGGTGATGTTGAAAACATATATGTGGAAGCGAAAGTTGGTGTCTCAACCATAGTGGTAGACATAGGATGGGAAGCCATATCAGTTTTAGTCATGGTCAATAATCCCGGTGTGGATTTCCGCATGAAATTCATGGGTCAGTCAAAAGAATCAGACAAAGGAGTTTGTACAAGAGGTGGAGGAGGAAGAAGAGGATGAATTTGATAAAGGAAAAGTCCCTCCAAATGAGTAGAAGGATGAGGATCTCCTTGTAGGATCTCCTTGATACTCGCAAGTCTAGGTGGAAGCGTTTCACTGTTGGGACCGAGACATATAGTAAGCGGGTCTATCTGAGACAAAATAAGAGAAGATGAAATACCTAAAGTAACATGAAAAGATGAATTAGGCTCCTTAGTTTCAATGACCTAAGGAAATAAGGTTTCTGATTGAGGAAGGTTGGATTTCATAACTTCAGGCAACAAAGTCTTAAGTAATTCAGTATTGGTTGTGTTAGTTTCACTGACAAGAGTAGATGTAACCTCAGGTTCGGTATTCAAGGGGACAAATGATTCTAGTTGATCATATTCAGGAGGAGGACTCGAAATAGTTCCCGCGTTTTCCAATTTGGTAGTTTTCATTCTTTTATGCTTCTGACGATGTCCAGGAGTAAACTTTGGCGGAAGAGGAGGCTTATTTTTCATTCTGCGTGAACGATGGAGTCGGGACTCTTGTTGTTCCATGTTCGATAGTAAATTTTATTAACACAAAAAGAAATAAATCAAAAAGAGGGTAATCTAGGCATAAAGGATTACCAAGCAACCATGAACTGCAATATACACCTTGGTGAACCAAGGACTTAACGTAGGAAAACCAATCTCCTAGAATGTTGTGTTTGGTGTATCACTATTTACAAGGAAGAATAATTGGTTACCTATGGATGGATAGAAACCTATTGGGGACTCCCAAAATATACGCGACGGAACATGGGAGTGAAGTCCATAGTAGTGTTGTCTAATGCGTAATCGTTCGATGAGAGCGTTCCCATATACTTTACGTGTGTGGAGTGCCACCAATATACTCGAAGGTACATGGAGTATGATCATATACACTCACATACGTGGAAGGAGATTTCACCCCCGAGATGCAACGCTGGAAAACAACGACAACTCCTATGTTTAACGACGTTGGAACATGTCTCTAGCCTAGACGTCTATGTGCTTGTGTTAATGTTACAAATACTTCGGAGGTTGATTAATTAAATTTTAAGTTTATCTTCAATTAAGTTTTAGTTTTATGGCTCACCATGAATTCACTTGAATTCCCTAAAATGAAAATCTAGCATGAGGAAATGGAATCATTCTCTTCAATGAAAATCTAGCTAAGGAAGGGAAGAAACAAACAATATGCAACATAGAAAATGCAACAAACAAGATGCTCAATGCAATTCCCTTTTCATGCAATTTCTCTTAAATCAATATAGATACAAAACCCTAAATTCCAATGCAATATTTTTTCTTTTCACCACACTTAATTTTTGAAAATGAGGAAAGCTAAGATGTAAAGTCTAATCACTGATTCAAATGCACTTTTCAGAATGAGGACTAGAACAACAATTCATCCAAGCGATCAATGATCAAACAAAACAAGTTTTCAAGCGACCTAATGGTAAGAACAAAAAAAAATGAAACCAATTCTTACCAAAGGAAATCAAACAAAAGTGCAAACCACATGGAGGCTTTAGAGAGACCATAAGACACTCAAGACTTAGGGAAGGTCAGCTAGAAGTAGGCTGATCAAATCAACATTAATCAAACAAGGAAATATTTTTGAAAAAATAGAGATCAACACAGGTGTAGAAGAGGCACCCGTCCTTTGCAACGTAGGCATAGAGAGGGCCCACGTGGGGTGAAATGCTCTGTCAGCAGACCAGAAGGTGCGTTGGTCTTGGGAAAGAGGATTTAAACACACAAATTGTAAACATGACTCAATGAAATCACTTCCTTGGTATGTTCTTGGCTGGTTAAAGCAACAAAGGTCTATGATAGAGGTAAATCAAACAAAATGGAAAAAGAAACCACCAACAGAATACACCATTCCCCATTATGGTCGCTAATTTGTTATGAGGGATTTATGACCGTGGACAAAAAAATATTCCCCTAGGTTTGTGGCTAACCTAGAACAACAGAATGACAAAGGACTCAATGTTTTCCTTAAATTAAGTAGACGAGGGGACGAAACCTACTTGGAATCTGACATATGTTTCACTCCTTCTTTGGCTTGAATGCTCCAATCCTAGCTCCAACTGGCAAACTTAGAACATGCACAACTAGACAACACAAGGCAAGAAACTACAAGATCTATGTAGCATCATCTATCTACTTCATTCAACAGATTAACATGGTATTGAATTATATGAAATAACAACATCACATATAGGAAAACATGGAACTTTTTGTATTGATATAAATGGAGTGAGTTACAACCATAAGTAGATGTTGATATTGTAGAAGAGATCCTCCAAGTTGTTAACTTGTCCTTCCTTTGTCACAAAGTGTACCTCCAATCACCCCAAATGCATGAAAACCTAACTCTCACAACAACAGCATAAGGGTAGAATCACTCTCCAAAATCCAAACCCTTGCATATGGAAGGCTGTAAATATATAGAGGAGTGAGGTAAGTTGGGAGTTCTTATCCTTTTACTAATTTTGGGATTGAGATCCACTCTTGATGGGAGGATGAGATCTAAGGATAAGGGATGGAAAATCCAAGGTAGGATAGGATAAGATTCAAGAGTTTTATTTGAGGTAAATGGTTACACCAGATCCTAGAAGCTTCTGAAAATGGAGGCTTCGGGATTCTCTCTTTTTCCCGAATTTTTAGAACCAACGCAAGTGTTAAGGGGAGTAACCTGTAGGTGATCAATGTAGGCCACAGTGGAGCAACCTATAGGTGAACGCAATCCAGTAAGAGGCCGGGGAGCGTTGGTCCTAAAACAGCCTAGATGATGCAGTTTAAGCCAGAAACTCTGGGGAATGAGAGAGTCATGCATAAGGCTTTGTGCAATGATGATGTAAAGGGGGGAAATGATGTGAATGATCTAATTAGGAGGCTGATTGATTAGATCAGAAAAAATAGCCTATAACACGGTGGATGGGATTCCTTCAGCAATTTCATTTGGTAATCAGGTATAAGAAAGGTATATACAACAAATTTGTTGATATGTTATCAAGGCCTATTGTTAATGCATATGTTATTCTTAAGCATAACTCAATCATGAATGGAAGTTACATTGAACAAATATACTCAAGTTGAAGATTTTAAAGATGTTTATGTAACTTTGAGTCAAGGAAATCCTATTAAAGAGTTGGATTATCATGTTCATAACAAGTTGTTGTATCATCTTGGCAAGTTATGTGTTCCACAGGGTGAAAGAGTCAATGTCATAAAGGAAGCCCACACTTCTCTTATTTGGCCACTTTGGTGTAGGAAAAACAATTGCACAAATTCAGAGGTATTGTTATTGGCATCACATGAATGAAATTGTTTCAAGATATGTAAAAGGATACCAAAGTAAACTAATAAAGGGGAACTATACCGAGTACCCCCTTTTTTTATGTAGCAAAAAATCATCCGATTTGAAAACTGTTGATTCATAATACAACTTTTTTTGGAGCATATTTTTGACACTTGAAATTTTCTTATGTATCAAGTATGAACATGTTTCTTAAAATGTTAATGATTTTCATGCCGATTTTGAAAAGTGTTGATGTGGCATCAACCCCCTTTTTTTAGAGGGTTTATTGTTGATACTTTATTTTTTCTAATGTATTAAGTGTGGATATTTTTTTTTTTTTAAATATTGGTGATTTTCATGTGGATTTGAAAAACGTCAACATTTTTTTAAGCCATATTTTTGACACTTTAAATTTTTTTATGTCCTATTATGCACAATTTTTTTTAAATGTTGATTATTTAACTATTTTTCACGTTGTCTTATCCCTCTTCTTGTTTTTGGTCCTAAGATGTTTGTTTCTTAAGTATTTTCCAAATATGTGTTTTTTGTTCTTCTTTGCATTGTTTTTTGCAAAGTTTAAAAATAATAATAATAAAATTAATATTGGAGGTTAGGATTTTTTATATATTTATATATATCGTTAATTAATATTTCAGTACATTTCAATACACATAAATAGTTGCTACTAAAAAATAATAATTTTGAACACTACAAAAAATACACATTTTGCATCTAGATATAATTAAAAAATAGGTATTTCATAACATTTTTGTTAAAAATGATATGTTAAATAAAATACTTTTATGAAAAAATTGAATAAACAATGTTGGAAAATTAACAAATTTTATGATTTTTTTAATGAATTTTATGTCCAAAGATAATGGCATTTGAAGTTTTTTTTTCCAAAAAAAATGATTCAGAAAAATATCATAATAGAATATATATATATATATATATATTATTATATATATATATATATATATATATATTATATATATATATATATGGGAAAAAACAAAATCCTTAAAAAAAATTAATAATAATAATTAAAACATTTAAACAATTTTTCTTTTGGAAAAAAAGAAGAAAAAACATTACAAAAATAAATGAAAAAACATTAAAATAAAAATAAAATAAAAAAACTAAAAACCATTAAAAAACAATTAAAGAAAAACATTAAAAAATAAATTAAAAAATACAATAATAGTTAAAAAACACACTAAAATAAAAACACATTAAAAAAAAGCCAAGGCCCCAACGACCTTGGGCGATTTCAAGAATTGTCCTTGCCCTGCTCAAGCCATGTGCCTTCACTACCCTTGGCGGAGAGGAGTTGTTGCAGCGCCCCCTTGTCAAGGTCAGTAGCCCCACAGGCCCTGGGCGAGGTAAGGCGATTCCCATAATCACCCTTTCAAGGAGGGGCAAGGTGATTCCTGGAATCGGCCATCCAAGGCAGAACAAGGTGATTCTTGAAAATGCCCGGGACAAGGCAGAGGAAGGTAATTCTGGGAATCTCTCTTGCTTAATGGAGCAAGACGATTCTCAGAATCACCCCAGGTAATGTGGGGCAAGGCAATTCCCAAAATTGCCCTTGCAATGGGACATAGGCCAATTCCCGGAATTGACCTTGCGAGGCAGGGTAAGGCGATTCCTGGAATCATGGTTGCAAGGTGGGGAAAGGCGATTCTTGGAATCCCCCGGGCCAACGTGGGAAAAGGCGATTCTCAAAATCGCCCTGGCCCAACGAGGCAAGGTGATTCCCAGAATCGCCCTTGCCTTAATAAGGTAAGGAGATTCCTAGAATTTCCCTTGCAAGGCGATTACTGGATCACCTAGGGAAAGGTGGGGTAAGGTGATTCCTAGAAATTCCTTTGCGAGGTAGGGTAAAGCGATTCCTGGAATCGTCTATGGCAAGCTGGGGAAAGGTGATTCACAAAATCGCCCTTGCAGGGTGGGGCAAAGTGATTCTTGGAATCACCCGAATCAAGGCGGGGCAAGAATTTCCCTTACAAAGTGAGGCAAGGTGATTCCCAAAATCACATGGGGCAAGGTGAGGTAAGGTGATTCTCAAAATTTCCCTTGTGAGGTAGGGAAAGGTGATTCCAGGAATCATTCGGGGCAATGTGGGACAAGGTGATTCTCAGAATCACCCTTGTAAGGTGGAGCAAGACGATTTTCAGAATTGCTTGGGGGGCAATCACCCTTGTAAGGTGGAGCAAGGTGATTTTCAGAATTTCCTGGGGCAAGGTGATTCTCGGAATCACCTGTGCAAGGTGGGGAAAGGTGATTCCCATAATCTCCCTTGCAAGGTGGGGCAAGGCAATTCCTAGAATCACGTGGGGCAAGGTGATTCACATAATCACCCTTGTAAGGCACGACAAGGCGATTCCAGGAAACACCTGCATAAGGCAGGGCAAGACGATTCTTGAAATCACCCAGTGCAAGGTGAGGCAATGTGATTCCCAAATTCACCCTTGCCCTGATGAGGCAAGGTGATTCCCATAATTTCCCTTGCAAGGTAGGGCAAGGCGATTTATTGAATCTCCTGGGCTAAGGTGATTCTTAGAATCTCCCTTACCCCCTCTGGGGCAAGATGATTCTCATAATTGCCCTTACCCCAGTGGGGCAAGACCATTCCTAAAAATGCCCTTGCAAGGTGGGGCAATACGATTCTTGGAATCTCCCAAGGCAATGCGGGGCAAGGTGATTCCTAGAATTTCCCTTGCAAGGCAGGCAAGTTGATTCCTAGAATTGTCGGGGGCGAGTAGGGGCAAGGTGATTCCCAAAATTTTTGGGGGAAATCCAGGGCAAGGTGATTCTCGTAATCACCCTTGAATTATCTGAGGCAAGGTGAAGAAATGTGATTTCCAAAATTTCCCTTGCAATGCAGGGCAAGTTGATTCCCGGAGTCGCCCGGGAAAAGGTAAGGCAAGGCAATTCTCGGAATTTCCCAGGGCAAGGCGATTCTCGGAATCACCCTTGTAGGGCGTTTTCCAGAATCGTCCTTACAAGGTGGGGCAAGGGTATTCCTGTAATCACCAAAGGTAAGGCAGGGTAAGGTAATTCCTTGAATTACCCTTTGCCCTACCAGGACAAGTTGATTCTTGGAATTTCTTGGGGCAAGGTGGGGCAAGGTGGTTCTTAGAATTTTCCTTGCCCCATCAGGGTAAGTCCATTCCTAGAATCATCCTTGCAAGGTGGGGCAAGGTGATTCTCAGAATTTCCCTTGCCCCACTGGGGTAAGGCCATTCCCAGAATAATCCTTGCAAGGCAAGGCAAGGTGAAACTTGGAATTGCCTGAGGCAAGGTGGGGCAAGGTGATCCCTGAAATCGCCCTTCCAAGGTGACACAAGGCAATTTCCAGAATCACCCTTGCAAGGTGGGGCAAGGGGATTCCCGGAATCACCTGAGGAAAGGATGGGCAAGGCGATTTCTAGAATGGCCCTTGCAAGGAAGGGAAAGACGATTCTTGGAATTTCCCAGGGCATGGTGGGGCAAGGTGATTCCTGAAATTGCATGGGGAAAGGTGGGGTAAGGTGAGTCTCAGAATCTCCTAAGGCAAGGTGAGGAAAGGCGATTCCCAAAATTTCCTTTGCAATGTAGGGCAAGGTGATTCTTGGAATCACCCGATGCAAGGTGAGACAAGGAGATTCTCGGAATCACCCTTGCCCCTTTAGGGCAAGGCCATTCCTGAAATCACCCTTGCAAGGTGGGGCAAGGAAATTCCCATAATCACCCAGGGTAAGGTTGGGCAAGACGATTCTCGGAATCACCCTTGTAAGGTGAGGCAAGGCGATTACTAGAATCACCCTTTTAAGGTAGGAAAGGGGATTCCTGGAATCACCAAAAGCAAAGCGGGGCAAGGCAATTCCCAGAATATCCCTTGCAAGGAAGGGTAAGGTGATTCTTTGAATTTCCTAGGGAAAGGAGGGGAAATATGATCCTTGGAATTGTCCTTGCCCCACCGAGGCAAGGCCATTTCTAGAATCACCCTTGCAAGGAGGGCAAGGTGATTCATAGAATTTCTCGGGGAAAGGCAATTCTTGAAATCACCCTTCTATGGTGAGGCAAGGTGATTCCTAGAATCACCCTTCTAAGGTGAGGCAAGGCGATTCTTGGAATCACCCTTGCAAGGTGGGCGCAAGGGGATTCGTGGAATCGCCTAAGGCAAGGCGGGGCAAGGTGATTCCCATAATAACTCTTGTAATTGAGAGAAAGCCTATTCTTAGAATTTCCTAGGGCATGGTTGGGCAAGGTGATTTTGGGAATTAATCGGGGCAAGGCGGGGTAATATGATTCTCTGTTTCACCTGTGGAAAGGCAATTCCAAAAATTTCCCATGCAAAGTAGGGCAAGATGATTCTCGGAATCGTCCATGGCAAGGCGGAGTAAGGTGATTCCAAAAATCACCCTTGTAAGGCAGGGCAAGGTAATTCCCATAATCACCCTTGTAAGGTGGGGCAAGGCGATTCCCATCGATTCCTAGAATTTCCCTTGCAAGGCGATTCCTTGAAGTGCTAAGGGAAAAGTGGGGCAAGGCAATTCTCGTAACTGCGCTTTCCTTTGTGGGCAAGTTTATTCCTGGAATCACCCTTGTAAGGAAATTAAGGTGATTCCCAGAATCACCAGGGGAAATTTTATTTCGGAATCACCCTTGTAAGGAAAGTAAGGTGATTCTCGTAATCACCCAGGGCAATGTAGGAAAAGGCGATTCCTGGAATAGCCCTTGTAAGGCAGGGCAAGGTGATTCTCGAAATCTCCCATGGCAAGGTAATTCCCAGAATTGTCCTTACAAGGAGGGGCAAGGTGATTCTTGGAATCATATTGGGCAAGGTGAGGCAAGGCGATTCTTAGAATCACCCTTGTAACTTGATTCCCAGAATTGTCCGAGGCAAGGAGGGACAAGGCGATAACTGGAATCACCCTTTCAAGTTGGGACATGGTGATTCCCAGTGTCTCCCTTGAAAGGTGAGGTAAGGAGATTCCCGGAATTACCCTTGCAAGGTGGGGCAAGGTGATTCCCAGAATTGGTTGAGGCAAGGCAGGGTAAGGTGATTCTCAGAATCGCCATTCCAAGGAGGGGTAAGGCGATTCTCAGAATTTACCAGGGCAAGGCGGTTCTTGGAATCGCTTGGGGCAAGACGATTCCTAGAAATTCCCTTTCAAGGTGGGGCAAGGTGATTTCCGGAAACACCTAGGGCAAGGCGATTCCCAAAAAAACCCTTGCAAGGTGGGGCAAGGAAATTCATGGAATCGCCTTTCCTCAAATAATATTACCCCATTAATTGCCTTGTCCTCGCAGGGCAAGGGCATTCCTAGAATCGCCCTTGCAAGGTGAGGCAAAGAAATTCCTGGAATCACCTAAGGCAAGGTTGGGCAAGGTGATTCCAAGAATATCGCTTATAAGTTAGGGAAATTTGATTCCCAAAATTACCTGGGGAAAGGATATTCCCAAAATCACCTTTACAAAGCAATGAATGGTTATTCCAAGAAACGTCAGCAGCAATACGGGGCAAGGTGATTCTTGGAATCACCTTTGCAAGGTGGACCAAGGCAATTCCCGGAATCACCAGGGGCTAGGAGGGGCAAGGTGATTCTAAGAATCATCCTTACCCCAACAAGGCAAGGTGATTCCCGAAATCACCCACGATAAGGTGATTCTTAGAATCTCCCTTGCCCCAGTGAGGCAAGGTGATTCTTGAAATTTCCCTTGCAAGGTGGAGCAAAGTGACTCCCATAATCGCCCTTGTAAGGCAAGGCAAGGTGATTCTCAGAATCGCTCGATTCCTAGAAATTCCCTTCCCCCGGTGGGGTAAGGCAATTCCCAAAAATTCCCCTGCAAGGTGGGGCAAGATTCCCGAAATTGCCCTTGTAAGGCAGGGAAAGGCAATTCTTGAAATTACCCAGGTTCAGGTGGGGTAAGGTGATTCCTATAATCTCCCTTGCCCTAACGGGACAAGGTGATTCTGAGAACTACCCTAGCAAGGTGAGGCAAGGAGACTCCCAAAATCGCCCTTGCAAGGCGAGGTAAGACAATTCTTGGAATCACCTGGAGCAAGGTGATTATTGAAATTTCCCTTGCAATGTAGGACAAGGTGATTCCCGAAATCGCCAGGGGAAAGGTGGGGCAAGGTGATTCCTGGAATCACCCTTCAATCAACAGAGCAAGGCCATTCCCAAAATCACCCTTGTAAGGTGGGGCATGGTGATTCCTTGAATCGCTTGGGGCAAGGCGATTTCTGAAATCTCCCTTGCTAGGTGAGGCAAGGTGATTCCCATAATTGCCATTGCAAGGCGACGCAAAGGGATTCCTAGAATCTCCCAAGGTAAGGCGGTGCAAGGCGATTCTAGGAATCACCCTTGCCTCAGCGGGGAAAGGTGATTCCTTGAATCGCTTGGGGTAATTCAGGGCAAGGTTATTCCCAAAATCAACCTTGTAAGGTGGGTAAAGGCGATTCCAAGAATCAGCCTTGAGAGGCGGGGCAAGGTGATTCTCAGAATCGCCTAAGGCAAGGCGGGACAAGGCGATTCCTGGAATTACTCGGGATTCGATTCTCGAAATCACTAGGGGAAGGTGGGGCAAGGCGATTTTCAAAATTACACTTTCCCTAGTAGGGCAAGGCGATTCCTGAAATTTCCCTTACAAGGTGGGGCAAGGTGATTCCCACAATCACTCGAGGCAAGGTTTAACATCCCTTCCAATAAAAATCTACTAAGTGCCTTTCTTATTTTTTGGAAATTTTGGATAGATAAAATTTTGGGTACAAACTTAGGAAAAGTGGGTGAAGATTAATTAATCTAATTTTGTGTGGTCATGGAGGCCCAAAACATTAGACAAAAGGGAAGATTAATCACATAGTGGGATGTGGGGACCACCCCATGAAAAAATACACACTCCTTTTTCATGTTCTTTTGGGTTTTTTTGGCTAGAATACTTGTTTGAGTTTATAGTTCCCATTTGATAGTGTGCTTCTAGCATGCCTAGCAATAGGAAATTGGTTTTGTACAGTACACTTTATATTCCTTCTCATCCTTGGGAAATTATTTCTATGTATCTTGAACGAGGACTACTAATGTCCTAGAAAGGTGATGATTATATATATGTTGTTGTGGATCGTTTTAGTAAAATGTGTGTTTTGATGCCATGTAGGAAACAAGTTACAACTGAATAGACTGCAAATATGTTCTTCCAAAATTTATGGGTTCATTTTGGGTTACCCACTTCTATTATTTTTGATCAATATTCTCGATTTGTCGAGAAGTTTTGGTCAAGTTTATGGGAACTCATGGACACCAAGTTGAAGAAGAGCACATCATTTCATCCACAAAGCAATGGCCGGACAGAAGTAGTGAACAGAACAATAGTGCATCTCCTTCGTGGATATTGTGGTAAGCATCCTAAACATTGGGATGAGAATTTGCATTACATCCAACATGCCTCCAATCATGCCAAGAATTCGTATACATAAGTATCTCCATTTGAAGCTTGTTTGGGTTCATTGAATAAATTCATCTACTGCATAAGAGATTGCAAGAGCAGCTAGAGAAAAGAAAAGCCAAGTACAAAGGAAGGCATGACAAGCATTGAGTTGATCATGATTTCCAAGTGGAAGACCAAGTTTGGTTGTATATCAACAAAGAAAGACTTCAAGGTGAAGGTAAAAATCTCAAGACAATCAGATATAGTCCTTCCAAATCTTGGAGAAGATTGGTAACAATGCTTTCTAATTAGATTTTCCACCTTACATGCAAATTTATTTTATTGTGAATGTGGAAAACTTGAGATTGTATGAGCCTCCAATGATCGATGATCATGAAGAGAATGTTCATATTCCATCTATCGAAATTTTTTCTCCTAAATATTTAGATGAGTTGCAGGAAGACTCAATTCTTGACGAACACACCAAGACTTCACATAGAGACAATGTGGAGTATCTTTGAGTGGGGCTCAAAGATACCAATCCAAGTAAAGAAAATTAGATTGAGATTGAGAAAGTGAGGGAGTTTTACCCTCACTTGCTGAGTAAAAATAGACTTTTGGTGGTCCAAAATCTTACAGTGAGGAGGAATGATCCAAGGGATAAAAAATATGCTCAAAAATGAAAATGATAAAAATATTTCAAAACTAGCGTGAAATCATAGATCTCATTGTTATGATTCCAATGATGCTTGAATTGCCTTAATCTGACACTGTATGTGAAAGTTATCGTGTTTTGAAGTTTTTCGCAAACAACTAAAAAGTCCACTTGCAGGGTTGACTAGGTTGCTAACTAGGCATGCCATACACTAATGTGGTGTTTATGTCAGCAAGCTAATTGTGTAGGTATGGTGGTCAGACGACCCAATCTCATGTTGAGATGTTGCAGGTTCGTACATGTTAGTTTGATGGATTTTGATTAGTTGGTGAAGATTGGCTGGATCAATTGGGAGGTACCACATGGCCCAATGGGAGGGTGCCATGTGGCCTTGAGATTTGGGCCAATTATTTTTTATGGTTACCTGTTGATCTGCTAGAATCGAACCCACAACCTCGCATTGAACAACCAACTGCTGAATCGTTAGTCCACCGGAGCCGCTTGTCAAACATATGGGATGATTATATTTATTGACAAACCATTGGCAGATTATGGGGGGTGGAGACGAGCTTGCGTAAATGGCCCTAGTCCCAAGTTATATGGTTATCGTTGTGATCATGGAAAAAGGAGAGGGGGTGGGTGGTTAGCCCAACCCTTTATTCCATTTATTGCATACAACCACTGGCGGGGGTTGCAGAGAAGGGTCAATGTGTGGTGGCTAGCTCGTAGCCACATGGCCACTCATATGACCAAGAGTGTGGATTTGGCAAGTGAGTGGCCTCTGGCCCATGCCCCTGTCCATATTACATGCCATGTGACCATTAAAAGGTGCAAAATTTAGGGCCGCAATACCCAATTAAATTTTTGACAAATTGCACAATTTTGGCAGAATTGTCTCCATTCCCATGTTAAATTGTCTCTTGGCGGTTCCAAAAAAAGGAAATTAGTTTCCAATTTTTCTAGTTTGGTCATTTTGTAGGACGTAGAGAAATGAACAAGTAGGCCTAACTTGGCCATTTTCAGCCTTTTTGAGCCCAAGAAGAGCCTACACAGGGGTTTTTCAGTGTTTTGGACAAATTGGGAGAATTATTCTTCTGATCTGAGCATTACGTTGATGTAATTTACATTTTGAGCATATAATTTAAAGGGATAACATTAGAAGTTGGACTCGGAGATGTAGCCCAGTAGGGGTGAACTTCGCTATCAAATTATTGTTTTGTGATGTTGTATGTTGCCTATTTTTCTTTGTTTAAATCTACAAAACTTAACTAAAACTACTAAGTTTATGTGCTTTTGCGATTTTGATCCACCCACAAGATATAAACAAGCTCACAAACTCTTTCAAGAAACCTTCAATTTTCAAATTCAGATCAAGGAACTATTAGGCCATAATCCCCAATTTTAATAGTCTAGTTCAGATAATATTAGCATATCTCTTACTAATGGAATCATACAACATATGGGGATGCATATGATGGTTACATTACCTTGTTGGTTTTATTGTAGTTTCATTGTGGTAATGCTTGCCTAGCTTTGGCCGAGGGAATGATACAAAAGTTTCATATGCATAAGAGTGGATAATTTTATCAAACCATGAATCTATCAATGCTAATGAACAAACATTTCAAGGATTTGTCTAATGAGGATGATGGTTCATTGCGATCAATGAACATTTTTATTCACAAAATAGAAAAACATCTTTTTATTTTTGAGACCTTGAAAGTAGTCCAGATGGACTTTTGGTGTGAAGAAGGAAACTTCATACCTAGACTTATCCTTAATGATATTCAAAGAAATTTTGGATAGGACAATGATGGTGTTTAATTTCTGATTATCTTTTCCTTACGAAGTTGGTCTTCCTATGTAGTGTCCACCAACAATTTTCATGTTATTTGAATTCTTCCATAGACGTGTTTCAAGTTGGTAAATAAGGTAGCAAATTCAAGATTGAATTATGACATTTGGCTTATGTTCTTGCGTGGTTCCTCTATTGTTTAGAACTTATATGGATTTCATCTATTTTTGGTCATAATTATTTGAGGAAGCTTGAGTTAGTGAATAACCCCTACATTCTATCTAGTGGGACAGTCACATATTTACATTGGGCCATGGATTGAAGGCTCACTATAGATTTCTCATTGTTCAAGAGAATTGGTAAAAAATTACTAGGTTTTGTCAATTTTTTAATTTTCCCAAGCTAACATTTTATTAAAAAAAGGCAAAATGCAATTTGAAATTGCAAAATAATTTTTTTATTGGGGTAAAAGAGGTTTGTTTCTTGGAGCTAAATATTTCAGCAATTTTTTATTTGAGAAAGTTTTTTCTTGGAAGAGTATTAAATTGTAGTCGTTGTTAAAAAAGAAGAATGGAATTTGATACTACTACGGATTTAAGGATGATAGAGATCCCTACTATGTATAATTATCATACATGGAAAAGGAATTTGCAACAAATATTACAACCTAAGGGACTGTTGTAAATGTTAAGTGAAAACCAATTGGTTTTTACAAAATAAGTTTAAAGGATTACCTATAGGAAAAATCAATATGAAGCCATGGGGTTGATTGCATTGCATGTTTTAGATGACCTACCATTTAATCTTGAAGAATGTACCAATCCAAAACAAATCTAGGATAATTTGGCCTTTGTATTTGGAAATCTCAATGCATTCCATATTTTAGAATTGAAATCTAGATTATGAACCCTGGTACCTAATGACCATGTCTCTATTGAGGAATACCTAGAACAATTAAAGTCACGATTATCCCAATTAAAACCATGTGGCAAGGAGAAAATGGAAGCATAATGTATTTTTTTTATCATGTCAAAACTAAAGGTTCATTTTTATGTTTTCTCATCTACCTTCTCTACAAAAAGGGGCACCCTTGGTGACTCATTCAAAATTCCCATCTTTGGGACATTACATAATTGTTTTACATGAGAACAATCTAAGCTCAAGGAACTAGATGTTCTCTCTGTCTCTTCAAATCAGGATTTGGTGGCTCATAAATCTAAAATTCAGCATAACGATCAGTTTGAACAAAAGGAAAATTATGTTAAAGCTCGTAAGTCTCCCTCAAAGGCTTAGAAAAATACTAATTCTCCACCTCCATCTTCTAAGAACAATGGATACTCCTTTAAGACAAAGAAGAAATAGAAAAAGAATAAGACAAATGAAACATGTAACTTTGTGGAAAATCTGGCATATTAAAGTAAAATGTTAGAAGAAGTTGCAAGTCTTAGATGATGCCATGAAGAAGCACAATATCTCAAAAGGAAAAGGACATACTTTTTGGCACAATCCCTAGGTATATCTACAATTCACTAGATACTTGATTCAAAAGCATCACACCATATGACTCCTTGTCAATATTTTCTTCCTTCTACATCCCATAGTAGCATTTCAAAAATAGTGGTTGGCCACTCTACTCAACTTGAGGTTTTAGGGTCATGTATTATGTAGTTGACCAATGGGTACATTAAAAAAGTGCTCCTAGTCCCTAAGATCTCTGCAAATTTAATTTATATCTATTAGATTTTTCATTCTGGTGATGGGAAAATAATGGAGTTTTCTCCAAATCGGGTAGTTATTAGAGAACTACATGATCCAATAGTTGTTGTTTCTATTGGATAGGTTGATCATGCCTGTAGATTATATAAGTTTGTCCACTTTTAGCCTTCCTCAAATTCCTTTATTTCTTATGTTGATTCCCTGAGTAGGATTTGGCATGTAAGGTTTGGTCATCTAAATTATATATATTTGTAATAGATTTTCACTCAAAATTTGGTTTCATCTCTTCAAAAAAATTCTTGTACTAATGGGGTATGTGTAGGTTTATGTCTTGGAAAACAACACAAGATGTAACACTCCCTCTGACCCCCTGGTACAATCTTGAGTGTGGGAGGTGTTACTTATTGTACAAACTTGACCTCTAAGTCCTATTATGAATATGTGGTTATAAAAATCATTTTTTTCCAACTTTGTTGAGACTCAAAAAAAAATACCACCATCATGTTCATCTCCTCGAGAGATTTTTGACAATGTAAATTTTATCTCAATTTAACTCCCGGATTGAAAATTATGCCATTTTAAAGTTTGACCAATAAATTGTGTCACATCAACAAGGTACCTCCACATGGATCTGACATGTCACCACAAAATAGCCCACATCACTCGTGGTTCCCACGTGGCCATAACCAGGCCTCTGTGGAACTTGCCACCTTGACCCAACCTAATGGGTCCCACCAGGCTTGAACCCTTTATCTCATGCAGAAATTCCGCATTATATCCAATTCTAACGAAATTCGGTACATCCCACTTTATGCCTTCTTGACATGCCCCCCTATTCAAAACCTAGTAAAAAAAGTTGTTTTTGTTGTGTGTGGGAGCATGCAGGAAGATTGAGGAGTGCAGAAGGTATGGATGACATGCAGCACATGGCTAGAACATGAGGTAGGTAGTAGTGCAGGTGGATGTTGCGCAGGAACGAGATAATGGTAACCGAGGATAGGAGGCGCATACAAGGAAATATCGACAATTAATATCTTGTAGCAGGATGGAGCTGATAAAGGATGTCGTGCCAGGTAGGAGGTTAGAGATATTTTATAGGAAAAGGATAAAGGGTGGAGTGGAGAATTTTGAAAAGAATATATTTTGAAGGACCATTATTACGCATGAGCCAACTCAGGGATGGGATCAAGAAATATCCCAATGGGTTGTGGGAAAACTGGAGCAACTAAAAAGAGGGCTAAGAATATTTGAAGGGCTTATACGCAAGGATCAAAAGAGGCGCTGAAGAAAAAACATAGGTTGGATGAGCATACGAAGGAGAAATCGAAAGTGTGGAACCTGTTCCTAGTTATTTGATTTCTGAGTCTGTATTTCCTTAGTCATAGACGTGTATTCCAGAGTTTGTAGTTGTTGAGAAACCAAAATATAATATTGATGCATATATGTATGTTTGGTCTTTACGTTGAGTTATGTTCTTGTTGTATATGGCATATATCTAAAAGGTTGGTGAGCATGTTCGTCTTATGATTGTAACTCAATGCATAGCGCTCTTTTCACTTATGATAATATAACCCAATGGATGGATTAGTTTCCTCATATGCTCATATCAATGTATGATTGTACATTGATGTTTATTCATACTAGATTCCTATATGTTAAAGGGGTTTATAATAGTTTTGAATACTCATAATTGCGTTTAATGGTCTCAATGTTTATAAGGTGGTTAAGGTTAATAGATAATGGTGTCCGTATGTAAAAGGAATTAATCTTGGATAAGTGTCGATATAAATTTTAATGGTTCGAAGTGTAACTCATGTGACCTCCTGCGCATTATCGATTTTGACTTATACATTTTCTGGTGAGTCGAGGGGCTTATGACACTATGCGGTGCATAGCATTAGGGCATTGGTAAAGTTCTTGTCGGTGGGAGTCTATCATCATAGGTAATAGAAAATCCTATTAGATTACGGAAACTTGGTTTCGACAGTCACCCATTAGCATCTTAGGTGGAACTTCACTCACTTTGTGGGTGTTGCCAAAAGAGATGATTTTGAGCGACTTTTTGATGGCCACTGCATAACAAATCTCAAGTCTATCAAAATCTCATGTGCCAACAAATGGTTTTGTTGTCAGGACTAGGATGGTTGTGTGATAGGATTGTCTTGTAGGAATGTGGAAGCCATGGAATCCCACCCAAAAGGATATTACTAGGTGGCTTAAACATAATGAGCATGAATTTGTAGCCAAGGAAATCAAAAATAGGGAGCAGAGCACGAAGAAATGGTTGCAAAAATACATGTACACTGATTTTCATGTAGTTTTGTTTGTGAATTTCCTAGAAATTCTGATAGATTGGATACAACGATTAAAGGAGAATAATCTGATGTATCTCCATGATCAGACGAGGAGGTGGACACTTGAGGAAGTATGGTAGCTCCAAGTAGTAAGCAATAAAACTTCCCATGTTGTTGATTTCTAGTTTGAAAGTATGTTGGAAGGATATATTATCGAATTTGCAGTGGAAGCGACGATGTCCTACACTGCAACATAGTGGAATTTTCTGAAGGGACTGAGAGGCAGGTTCATAAATTCAATTCCATTACTTATCAATATGCTGTTATACAACTAAATTTTTTTTCCTCTAGAATATGATAAAATGATCAATTAAGCCACCAATGCGCAATGGGAAGTGTGGGAGAACTAGGAGCTGGTTTGAGGAAAAGGAAAGGAGAAGAGGTAGAAGGACTGTAATGGAAGATGATAGTGGTCTCGAAGCTTTGCATAGGAAGGAGAAGGAATGGGATGGAGTAAGAGAGTTACGAGGGAGGCACTCTGAGGAGTGGAAGGAGGTTTCGACAAGAGGCGTGGGATGAGTTCGGCTAGTGTCGATGCCTACCAAGAGAAGAAGCTCGGAGGGAGGGATGGGAGAGGCCATCGAAGTACAAAGAGTAGTGCTAGTGACCAGAGCTATGAAGGGACACAGTTTGGTATGCCAAAAATAGAGTAGGGAGAAGGAGAACAACTAGACCATGTAGCATAGAAGCTTTGGAACTAGAACAACATAATCATATTGTGCCTGGTGTTGGGCCTACGACCCCATGCGCATCTACAAGCTGACTCAATGCACTAATATGACAAATGTAGAGGGTAATTGTATTAAAGGAGGAGGGAATACTAGTAGCAGTGCAATTGGTCAGACTGTAGGAGGATCAATACAAGGTGCTCAAGTTCAAAGTGGTGCACAATCGGGGGCGCAGTTTTTTGGTAGCTCAACAAGTGCAGGTGGAAGTACTTGTTTAGGAAGTACTACACATAACACATTGGATGGCGTATATTTATGAATTTGAATGTTTCATAGTGTTAGGAACAAGGACCCAAAACAACATTTGTTTGTGTGTGAGGCCACATGGACAACCAAATAGGTCTAGGATGAGGCCACGAGGATTGTACAACTAGAAGCAACTTTTAGGGACCTCACATTGATGTGGTACATGAAGTTCAAAAGTGTGATTCTTGCTAGACTGAACATGACTCTAGTGGATATCAAGCATACATTGATCATGGAGTTCTAGAATTCGAAGTCAGAATCCCAATGTATTACAAAACTAAAGGAAATTAGGCAAGGTCCAAGTGAGTGATTATGGGACTTTGACCAACGGTTCAAAATTTTGAAGGACAGGCTGATGTTTGAAATCCTGGATGTGTAGCATAAAGACTGATCCATTGCGAGATTACTGCCACATATCAGGATACCATTTACATAACAACAGATAGGCACGCAATCAGAGGCTCTATAACTTGCATTGAAACTAGATGCTTTGTCAACAAGAGGTGGAGAGAATAATGGTATGGCAGAGGTGTAGTCACAACTAGCTACGTTAACCTTACAACTTGAATATTTGACAAAGGGGAAGGAAAAGTGGGAGGAGGTATGGTGTATTATCTATCGAATAGAGGGTCAACACATAAATGAATGCAAGTTGTTGACAAACTACATGGTGACAACGCAACGAATCTGCTTTCACAAGGAAAAGGAATGTGGTGTGAGATATGTTGAGTGTGGGGCCATATACTGGCCAATTTCTCAATGATGCAAAAATATGAAGCTATGGCCTGCACTTTATTTTGCGACTTTTGAAAATTTGTATGGAAGTATATCCATCATTTCTGTGCAGTGGGGTTAACGTGTGAGCACACTTTTGACTCGTTCTGAGTGCAGGGAACCAAAGGGACAAAGGTCGTGACAATTGGATTCAACCAAGCCGGGTATAAATAGGGTGGACAGTACAATCAACAAGACTGAGGACGAGGCATGGTGGCTAGAGGACCTAGAGGATTGGGTCGAGGGAGATGAAAATTTGGCTGAAGACAAAGCATAATAAATTTCTGCAATTGTGGGTAGTTGGGGCACTTGGCATGAGATTTCACTAACCCTTGTTGCACTTTTATCTATTTCAAATCATTAAACCATCCAAATGAGGATTTACCCCAACTAATCACTGAGTGGTAGGAGAAAAATGGACCCAACTGCTGATTTTGATTGATTGAGATTGTGGATGACATCAATCCCTATCCTGCTTTGTTAGGGATCGATTGAGATTTTGATGACCTGGTAATTATCAATTTAAAGAAAAGGCAGATGACTTTTTATGGAGGAGATGTCTGAGTCATAGCACCATTGGACCTGCATGAAGGAGATTAATACATCAAGCTAGTCAAAGGAGAGATTAGTTGGGAGGAGTTAGATAACATTTATAATGTTACCACCCAACGAGAAGACCATGTAGATCCAATAGCTGATGGATCGTTGACTTGGTGCAATATTGGATCCTGTGCTTCAGATTCATAAGAAGCTTTGTCAAATTGTCAAAACCAACTGCACGATCTTAACACATGGGGATATGTGCATGTCACGAGGATAGCGCACTAGACAGGACTTGAGGTGCATAACGCACCTCGCTTAAATGGATTTTCAAAAGTAGATATTTTTGTACAGGAGTATAAGGACCAAACAATGGAATGTTAGAGGATTCCTGCATTGGACGTTGTGTTGTGTGCAACCCCAACTAGGTGGTGGGTTGCACATATATAGTAAGTTGTATAATTGTGACAATGTAAGCAATTGATGAAGGTTAGAGTTGGGACCAGTTTTGGGGTGCCATGAGATAAATATTCAGGCATGGAATGCCCCAAGACACTCCTGAAGCAATGCGTTGCAGCATGGACTAAGGGATGAGTGCCACAACAGGAGTGGGTGCATCGATTCATACACACCTTGGAAACTATTCTAGCTAACTAGTATATTGAGTTGGAAATGCACAGAGGAACACAGGATTGGAATGAAAGGAAATAAATAAGTCGCCAATTTTTCATTTATTACGATTATCCCAGAATTTGTTC